>PVKE010025117.1:0-23285 GCA_004027555.1 Craseonycteris thonglongyai
AGATTCCTCAGCCACGCTAGCTTTACTGAAAAAGAATCACTGGGGAAGCCGGGATGGCTCAGTGGGTTAAGCGTTCACTTTGAAGCGCTGGGGACCAGGGAATCGAATCCCGGCCCCGGCCCATGCGGAACCATATGCTGAACTGGGAGCTCCCCCAGTTCAGTTCTCTCTCTGTCTCTGTCTCTGTATCTTTCTCTCTGTTGAAATAAATAAATAAATATTTTAAAAAAAAATTTTAAAAAGAATCATTGAGGAGAGTTCTAGATATTTCTCTAATTTACATGCCAACTGTGTAGGAGGAGGGCATGGAATTTCTTCAAATCTCTCCAGGAATATTGGTGTGGGGAGAGTATAGTTGTGTGAAGGATAGGTATGTAGTCTATATTTCTATCTATTATCTAATTTATATCATAGATATAGATAGATCTATGTTTAGATCATATATATGAGGGCTGTCTGGAAAATACCAACCATTATCAATATAATGAGAATGGTTAGTTACATGGCTGGATATGTTCTAGACAGCCCTCCTATATATACAGAAAGCTTATATATACACCTACATAAATATGTAGTCTGATTATTAAGTTTGCAACTTGCCACCATGTGCTTACACAGGCAGCACTGTATAAACAACTCAATAAGGTTTCATAACCTTGGTGTATCAGTGTTTCACAGCTGTGATTCTGTCACCATGTGTCAGTGTCTTGCTGAGTGGTGTTCATTATTACTGTTGTGTGTTTTTGTGTGCCTTTGCAAGAATGTTGGTGTTTAAATTAGAGCAAGGAACAAACATTAAATTATTTGTTATACTTGATAAGAGTAGAAGTAAAATCAGAGACATGTTAGTCCAAGTTTATGGGGATAATGCAATGAAGAAAATGGCAGTGTATAAATATATTAAACACTTTTCTGAGGTTAGAGAAAGTGTCACTGATGAAGAAAGGTTAGGGCAGCCAGTAATGAGCAGAACTGATGAAAATATTGCCAAAATTCAGCAAAATGTGCTTCAAAATACTTGGATGACTGTGAGAAGCATAGCAGACTAAGTAAAGACTGATAGAGAAACAGGAAATTCTAGCTGAAAAACTTAGCATCAGGAAGGGGTGTGAAAAAATGGACCCAAAGGAGCTCACCAAGGAACAAAAGCAAAGGAGAGTTGAAGTTTGCCAAGACCTTTCGGAAAGGCAAGATGATGTTTTGGGCTGTGTTATCACTAGTGATGAAACATGGGTGTACCAATACCACCCTGAAACAAAGTGTCAAAGTGTCTATTACAATAGAAGTCAGCCAATTCTCTATGACCAAAAAATTTTGTCAGTTCAAATCAAGAATCGAAACAATGTGTTAACCTTTTTTGATATCATAGGAATTGTTCACTATGAATTTGTACCAACTGGACAAATAGTGCATTTGGAAGTGCTATAAAGGCTTCATGAGAATGCAAGATGAAAATGACCTGAACTTCTCACCAACAACTTGTGGCTCTTGCATTATGACAATACACCAGTGCACATAGCACTGCCTGTAAGGGAGTTTTTAGTCAGTAAACAAATAACTGTATTGGAACACCCTCCCTACTTACCGGGTCTGGCTCCCAAAGACTTTTTTTTTTTTACCAGAATATAAAGGAGATATTGAAAAAAAGACTTATTGATGACATTCAGGATATCAAGGGATGACATTCAGGACATCAAGGAGATAATATGATGATGGCTCTGATGACCATTGCAGAAAGAGTTCCAAAACTGCTTTGAAGGATGGAATAGGCACTGGCATCAGTGTATAGCTTCCCAAGGGGAGTACTTTGAAGGTGAACATAGTGGTATTCAGTAATGAGTTATGTACCGCTCTTTCTATGACAAGTTCGTGAACTTCGTTGTCAGACCTCATATATTTAGATTTATTGATCTCGCTCTCTTGAGAAAGATTTAGAGGAAAGAAGATTCTCATACAATTTTGATATAACCCATTCTGAGTACACTGCTTAGTACACATGGCATTTCTCAGATTCATCAGAGACTAGCCAGATCCACCATTTCTATTTTATCAAAGAAGGCATTAGATATAAATGTTATTGATGTTGTTTTATATTGTTTTAAAACTGAAAACTGTTATTTAAATGTAAAAAATAAAATTTAAAGTTATGAAAAGAGTAATTGGTAGTAGTTATTGTGCAAGGGCCTGAGTTTAATGATGTTATAGCTAATGTTAGCTAAAATTTAAAATTTTTGACATTTTGAATTTATTTTTTGCCTAACTATTTCTATGTCTGTCTGTTGTAGTTCTTTTCTGCTTCAGGTATTGATGAGTAAAAGCATTTATAATATTATTTTCAATGAGTTAACTCAGTAATAGAGGGCATTTCATGTCACTTATATTTATGTGTGAAATATCTAATTTTTTAACTACTTACTTTTAAATCTTTTTTTCTGTGCAAAATTTATTAATAAAAGTAGAAACTATATGGCGTAAGTTAAACTCCCTATATTGAACTTTAAATTCTAGTCTAAAAATCATATATATGTTCAAAATTACCTCAACACTTGTTTACTCACAGAATGAGGGCTTGGTCAATGCAGATAAATCCAAAACTCTTGAGTGGGTGTGTACTTGTTGGTAATAGGAGAAAAAGTGGCTGACAGCTATGCAAATCATTTGCAAAAGAATATGCTGACCTTATCCATTTGGGAGGGAATAATTACTAGACATTTTACATAGTCACCAATCAAAATTGCACCACAATCATTTTTAGAGCCAATTTTGATGATCCCTTGTGAATATATTAATTCTGATATGACCAGAAATAATTAATAAATTAATTTACCTATAGCTGGATGACTTCTAAAAATAGGAGCTGAAAAAATGTTTTCTGAACAAATTGTTCAATAATGGTTGTATATTGTTTCACTGAAGGAACAGTATAGACATTAATTCATAGTCCCTTATGTTCTTTGGGGAGAAGAGATTTTACTCATGAAGTGGTAGCAGAAGTGATTGTGGAAGGTATTACACTGGGCTTCTATTCCCCAATGATATGGTAGTAGTTTTGTTTTCCTTCCTATTAATCTATGGGCAGCCCAGGCTCTTTAAACCCTGAAGTTTTGATAAGAGCAATTGAAAAACTATGAACAAAGTTTTAACATTACTGCATTTCAACAAAGAGGGATAAATTAATTTCAGTTCACAAACATTCAACTACTGTGTCAAATCTTCATTAGATTAGAACTGCTAAAAGAGGAAATACACGACAGAAGAAAATACATTGTTTTTCTTAAAATAAAAAGGAGTGGAAACAAAAGATGAGAAAACAGAAGATGATAGATTGTATGTATTCTCCAACTGATTGGCTACTGGGTAATTTCAGAGTCATCAGGTTGAATGCACTACAATGCTGCTTACTTATTGGTATTTGAGGTGGCCTATTTGTTTTGGGTTGAGAAAAAGATCTTGTGTTCTACTTAGGAAATTCTTATTTGGCCTTAGCTGAGAAATTTACTCCCTTTCTTCTTAATGCTCTAAAGATCACCAATGCATCTCAGAAGGACTCCAAGTATGGATATGTAAAGAAAACAAAAATAGAATAACAAAAAGAAAACTACTTGTAAACATTATCAGGATTAAGCCCAATATGTGTTAATTAAATATTGGAAATGACTAAAAGAATCTGTTGAATCACAAAAATGGGAGAAGGTTTTATCTATTAATATTTAAGTAAAATTCTGAGTGCACATATTTTTAAACAAGTCCCATGAATAGATTTTTATTTACCGGTATAACTATTTTTATCAAATCAAAGGTTCACATCACAAACATAAAAAAATTCAAGTACGTGGTTTTCTATATAGAATCTTCTTGAATGTGTACCATTTATATGTGCCTCTATCTGGTATTTCATTAACTGTACTGAACATCCTTGATGCATTATGTGCTGTTGATTTGTAATGTGATTTTCTGAGGAAAGACAAACATGTTAAGAATAACAACCAGCAGCATCTAGAAAGGTTGCATTTAAGAAAACATTTTACATTTTTTTTATGAGAGAAAGGGAATGTATGCAAAGATAATTATATAAAACCTAAAATCTTAAGCTTTATTAGTCTGAAATCAAAATAATTGTATGTTCATAATGTATGTATATTCATATCTATGGATTAAATTTTAGCATAAATTTGATGTTACTTATATAAAGAAAAAAATATACCAAAACCTAGAATTAGATAAGAAGTCTGAAAATACCAGTAGAAAATACCAAGAAATACCTTTTAAATATTATTTGCATAGATTGAATTTCTTCACTAGAAAATAAATTGGATTTACTATTTTTGCATGCTGGTTTATTTTATAGTTTACCTTTATTTTTTTTTTATTGCTATTATGCTGTAATGTCTGATGAGAACTCTTTTTCAAGTATTACCATGTACAGATAATATAAAAGAAATTTCATTTTAGCAATCAGCTATAATTTTTCAGGAATAGAAGCCCATTAATATTTTTCTTAACAAATATATACATTTTATTTGCCACATTTTTGTTTTTCTCCACCAATTCCTCTAAATCAAAATATTTCATTCAAATATAGTTTCTTAATGTATGTATTAAACAGCAGCTTAGACTTTTGGGAAGTGTTGCTCATAACAAAAGAAGCTTATGGAACAATCTTTGGGATCAGCAAACAGTAACAAAATCCCAGCTCTGCCATTTTAAGGATAAGTGATCTTAGAAAATTGCTTAGCCCCTTGGACCTCAGTTTTATTTCTAAATAAATCCTCTTGTAGGTACTAATGATTTAAAAATAAAATAATTTTTCTTTTTTTGGAAAATAGTAATCATTGCATGTGATGTTTCATTTTATCACTAATATATTAGTATCCTATTTGCTGCTGTAATAAATTACTCTAAACTTAGTAGCTTAAAATAATGCAGATTTATTATGTTTCATTTCAGGAGATCAGAAGCCCAAAATGACCTTATTTGTATTCTAATAACAAGGTGTCAGTAGAGCTGTGTTCCTTCTAGAGGAGAATGGATTTCTTTACTTTTCCAGCTTCCAGAGGCCTCTTGTTCTCCTTAGCTCCTTTTCCCTGCTTCCAAATTCATAGCCCACCACTCCAACCTCTGCTTTCTTCTTCACATTTTCGCTGGGTCTCTGACACTTCCATCTTACTCTTATAAGGACACTTGTGATTACATTGGTTCCACCCAAACAATACAGGCTTATCTTCACATTCAAGAGCCTTAATCACATTTGTAAAGTCTTTTTTTGCCATATAAAGTAACATACTCACAGTTCTGTGCCATGGACATCATTGAGACAAGGACTTCATTATTCTGTGTACTGCAGTTAGTATTATCTTTAATTCTCAAAGGGTTCAGGGAAATTTTATATGGGTTTCAGATTACAAGGAGGACCCCAGGATCTACATATTTAAAATTTAGATGAAAAAAAGTGTACTTTTTTTCTTCACAAAAACTGCAGAGTTCTGCCAAATTCCATTCCTGTTTCCTAACTGCAGATCGTTTTGTCCATGTAGATTGACAACTATTGAAGTATTATCTTATGGACTTCAGGTACTGTTGTTATTTTATTATTTTTTTAAAAAAACAAATCATCTTTTCAGTTTTTTTGAGTTATCTTCATAATTGACTAGGCAACCCAGCTATGTCCCAGATTGAATGATGGAGATACTTAAAATAAAGCAAAGGGAAAACATCATTTACATACTTAGACTTTTTTGCAGGTAAGAAATAATTAAATAGGAATAGACCAAAATTATCCATCAGTTTTCAAAGATGCTCTTCTATTTGTCACTCTACATACCACACTTTGTGTCACTAGTTCAGGTAGATTGCTTAGATCACTTTGTCAAGAAGAAGTGTAATATAGGATAATCCAGCTGAACAGGTGTACACCAAAGATTGTCAGACTGCCACCTATCTTGTTTTCTTTAGAAAAAAACAATAGTTGATATATAGAGCAAGTTTTAAGACAATGGCTCTATTATTTTATAAACATTATAGAGTCCTTTTCCATGGGAATTATTTACCTAATTTGATTTTTTATTTATATACATTCTGAGCTGGGTTTCTATTTTTGAATTAATATAAGTAACATATATTGAATTCCCATGTTTGTCAACCTATGTATAGACTCCCTAATCAGGGTCCAAATTTCTACAGCTATCATGGCCCCTCTCCAAAATTCAAATTCTTCATCTTCTGTTATCTGATTAATTTTTTGAGATTATAACATAATTAAAGCAAGTTATTAAGCACTATAATAAAATGTTTTTCTCAAAAAGATTTTTCTTAAAACGTGGTAAGTACACTGATATAAAATAATACAACCAGAATATAAACCAGATCTGCTTCCAAAGTCCCTCATTACAAAGACATTTTATAATATCATAGATGCATATTACAGAGGTGTTTGTTTCTTATACCTTTTTATATTTTATATGCAATCTAGATATCTTGAAAAATCAAGCTGAAACTTCTCGCAACATAAATTTGAAAATATCCTTTATACATTTGGTGAATAATTAATGTCAATGAATACCATAACTGGTATTCTTTGGAAAAAATAGCTTTGTACAGAATAATAAAAAGACATGAAATTTCCAATTATTACAAACAAACAAACAAACAAAGGCAAATCCAGGCAGTGATTAAACAGTGGGTACAGAAAAAAATAGGCAACTGATAACCTTAAATTAAACCTTGTGAGAAAACAACCTATTATGAATTTTAATCAAAATATACGTTCTGGATACATGACCATTGTGTTATCTTGTTTATGAATTCATTACAAATCCCAAAGCCACTGCTAGTTCAAGAAGAGGTTTATTTCACTTTACTGCAAATCAAGAAAAGTAAGAATTATATAGATTTTTTACAGAGCAAAAAGAACAGGTTTTTATACTTTGATTTCCATAACAAAGTTTTAAAAGTATTCTATTGTCCAAAACCTTTTGAAATGTTTACTGGTCTGTGAAATTCATAAAGTAAGACATTCAAGTCCAGTGCAGAGTACAAAAAATCTACATTAGTAATGTTATAACTAAATGTAACTAAAGATACACATACCTTCATCTGCAATAAATATTATATATATATATTATAGATGCCAATTAGTTGATTTAATACATAGATATACTCAGAAAAGAGAACAATCATTTGATATAATTGAAATATCTTGGTAAAAGCCATCATCTGTTTAAATCACTTCATTAAGTTAGCAAGTAAAGTGATTATGCCACAAGTTTATAGCAAATTATTTAAGTTTAGGGAGAAGAAAAAAATTTTTCTATTAATTATTTATCTACTTGTAGCTAATTGAACTTTTATTATTAGATTTTTAATTATTATTTAGTACTCTCATGGGTAAAGGAAATGCCTGTTTTTGTTTTTGTTTTTGCTAAGATTGGATTGACATTTTGCTCCCTGCAAAGGACAATATGATTTGACAGTGACCTGCATACCTTTCTTTGTGTTGTTCTATACAGGATGATGTTAAATAAATTGAACTGAAGGATATAGCATAAAAACCTCCTAAAATGAAAGTGACAGCTACGTATGCTAAACTCTTCTGTATGAGGGAATAGTGAATGCTAGTATAATAAGAACATTGCAATAGCTCATTGCTGATGAATAAACATTAAAGGGCTGCATTTTATTTATATAAAAATTCTCTGAGGTAAAGAGCAATTTGTATTTGGAAAATAGGTTTAGTCTTTGTTATAGAAACTGAGTCTCCGGAGCCTGTTTGTTGGCTTGAGTTTTGCAAAGGAAGAAGGAAATCACTTTGATTAATTAAAAGAGAATTTTAGGTGATAGAGGAGAATCTAAAAGGTATAATGTCAACAGAAAAGAAGGGTAACAATAAAATAACAGTATATTTCACACTATCGAGGATATATCCTCTCTAGAATTCCTACAAATCTTCAATTAAAAGCATAAAAATCTAAGGAACCAAAAATTATGAGGAGATAGAAAAGCTTGAGCTAAGTTTTCTTGAATATCTAAGAAATATGAGTTCTCTATTGAGATTTTTGCTTACACTAAGGTGGACTTTCCGTTTTAGTGTTTTTCTGCTGCTGAGAATTGAGTATTTCATACTATTTCACAAAATAGCTTCTTTTATATTGCATTACCTAAGATTGCATTTAGAAGTAAACAACAGAACCCAAGAAACTATGGTTTAAATGAGTGAAATATTTTTTATCTCATCTTTAATCTAACAACGTGAACACCTAGAAAAGGCCAATTTTCTCCCAAAGTGTCATCAGGAGATGCACACATATTTTACTTTTCTGCTCCCCTCTCTCTAGCATGTTGTTCTTACTCTGATGAGTGTCAGTACTGTTGCAAAACGACTGCTAATTCTATGGGCGTCATTTCCTGTCCACCTTCCAGAGAGAAAGACAGAGACCAAGAAACAGAGAGGCATACTTGTCAGATTGCCAAGGCTGTCTCCTTTCTAAAAAGCTGTCTTTGGAAGTTCCGCCCCTTAATTTCTGCTATTTCTCATTGGCATAGCTGGACTATTTGGCCAAATTTATCTGGAAGGTTGCTAGAGAGAACAGAAGGCTAACAGATGAAGAACATCTGCCACAAATTTCTTCAAATGAATTCATTCTTCTTTATGAAGATATTCACAATATTCAGCCTAAATCAATGTCATTGTTATAAGTAAGGTTAAGTCAATGACAAAATATTAACTAAACTATTTAACAGGTTATTGATGTCCTAACTAAAATTATTTTAAAGTTATAAAAACATTGTTCTATTTATTGATTTCTTGGGTTTTTTAAAGCAATTTATTTATTTATTTATTTATTTATTTATTTATTTATTTTTTATTGTTATTGACAGAGAGAGAGAGAGAGAGAGAGAGAGAGAGAGAGAGAGAGAGAGAGAGAGAACTGAACTGGGGGCACTCCCCAGTTCAGTATATGGGTGCACATGGGCCGGGGCTGGGATTCGATCCTCGGTCCCCGGCGCTGCAAAGTTAACGCTTAACCCACTAAGCCATCACGGCTTTCCCAATTTCTTGTTTTTATTGATCAGTTATTGAGGTAGAAGAATATTGACAAACATTATTGGGAGTTCAGTTTTTGAGCATTAACCTCCTGTTCTCCTGGGCCATGTCATTCATAATAAAATAGACAATTTTTCTCTACTGCAAAAAAAAAATATTGTTATTGGAATAACTTAGGCAGTTATAAAGATAGAATAATTAAAATAAAATTATTTGTTCAGATTGTGACTAAAGTATGAACTATTTTAAATATTGATAGTGTATATCATGTTTGTTGTGTTGTATTGTTACAAATTACCTACATTATTTATAATAACTTTTAGGTCTGCAGTCACATGAAATAATTGATGGATATGGAGAATGACAAGTTCAGGTGCCTGAAATTATACTTGTTGAATATTAATACCCTCCTTGGGGAATCATCATATTGCTGATTGCTTAAGTACAAATTTTATTGGAAGCACAACATATTTTAACTTTCAATCTTGTATTAAGGAGTTAATTAGACAAGTACTTCAAGTCAGAGGAATTTGGGACTCAGCCTAACTTCTGAATTTTAGGATATAGAGGTGTAAGTCAGGAGGGCACTGAATACCGAAATGAGTCTAAAAGGTTCCTGCTTTACAATTTTTATTAAAATTAATGCAAGGAGGAAGCTAAAGAGTTAAACATTTAATGAGACTTGTTACAACTTCCAGAATTTAGAGATTATCAGTATAAAATCTTTATGACAGCCCTCGCTGAAAATTAGTTTCTGCTTACAGAATTTTAAAACATGTTACCTTCTGCTTCTGAATTATTTTTGTAAGAGGTTTTCACATGTAACTTAGTAGAACACCCCGATGCAATGAGATAAATGATGTCCTCCCTGGTTGGCAACATTCTGAGATGTTTCATCTTTAATTCTGTTATCCCATGGTTATCATCTCCTCTGAATTATGCATACATTCTGTCAATTAAATTAAAAACCTTTCAATAAATTATGCTTAGGATGTGGAAACAGTGAATCTATTCTGAGTTAATATGATATTCTCTCTTCATTATCCTTTATTGGTTTAAGAAAAAAATGTGACTTCTGAACCTTCCTCTGGCATATGATTTTGAGAAACTACTGGCTTGAAATTGGGAATTCTCTCTATTTAGTAATTTAACAAATGAGCGACAAGAAAACTAGACCAGATATAGCAGGACTAATAATTTGCTATTAATCTATGTTATTCAATTGTTTTAGAAAATGATATGGAAAATATCTCCACTAGAGCATGTTTTTTCTGCCTTGATGTTCTAGGGCAAACATTGCCATGTATAACCTACTTAATGTGATATCTTATATTACAGAAGCCTACTCTGTGGTTTGCAAAAGGAAAGCGAAAAATATAGGAAGAAGAATGTAGGTTATAACTTTTTTCTTTTTAGTTTGAAATACAAGTGTAACCTAGGCTGTAGAGGTAGGCTGACCATGTGTACTGGTTTAAATGGACCAGAAAACAACAGTACTGTCTCATTTCAAATGGTGCATATAGTCCGTTTAGTCTCACTGGACTAAATTTAAGGTGTCGGTAGGCTGATCATATGTATTGTTTGAAAGGAGAGAGTACCGTTGTTTTCTCTCCCATTTAAAATGGTATGTCTGGTCAGCCTAACTAGAGGCCATCAGGTAGCCAAGTTTTACAAAACACTAGCTCTCCTGTGTCTTTAGACTCAGAGATATGTCACTGCCTCATCCCCTCATAGACTACAGCTTACTCAGGCCACATAATAGTTTTTGATTGAGTGTTGGGAGAGAGGGAGAAAAAAATGGGTAGGGAAGGGAAAAGAGAGAAGAGGGGTGGAAAAAAGACCTACGTAAAGGATGGAAGACATAAAGCAAGGCAAGAAGGAAGGTATACAATTAATTAAAATTTCAGAGAATATCTATCTCCTTGTAATAGGTGTGAGTGTGAACACTTATCCACACACAATTGTAGGTGCTCATTATTTTAGCTCTTCAATAGCAAAATTTAACTGGAGATTGCTGAAAACAGTAATCATGCCAAAAAAGTGGTGGTTTTATATCAAAGTACAAAGTACATGGCAGAAGGAATTAAACTGCTCAATAATCTATGAATTTTGTCTATATAATTACTGGATTATAATTACTGGATTCTTGGGTAAGAAATAGATGGGTACAAAAATATAGTTTTCAGAGAATCTTACATTGTCAAGAATTAGCTATGTGGTTTGTCTGTTCACTTTCTTGTACACAATACAGGATTATTGCCATTCTGGTTTGGGTTTATAGTTTGATTATTATAATTTGTTTGCCCACAGCAGTGCCTAAAATCTGTACATAGTAGAGAGTAACTCTTGAAACCCAAAGCCTATACTAAGTGCAATGGTGACAAGTTTCATCCATCAACTGTCCCTGAAAATTCTGGACTGAATGAGATTTTTGCATATTTTTCATTTTAAATTCTCATGTACTTGGATCAAATTTCTCATATTTTAGGCAAATATAGTCAATGTTCTTCCACAGTCAATATTTATGATGCTAAGCCTGTGTCAAAATGACTCTAAATGGTCATATTTGGCAAAATAGTATATGTAACAAGCTCAGAATTAAGTACAAATATAATTACTGTGCTGAGGAAGGGAACACATCCAGGAATTGTTAGCTTATGCTTTTCAGAAAATGTGCATGTACAGATACCAACATGCCACAATGATACACAGTAATTAGTGATGTATTTTGACAAGCATTCTTTATAGCAAACATATATTTTCCTAGTAATATGTTTATGTATATATCTACAAAATGTATTATTTTCACATGTAGGTCACTTAGAATGGAGTTCATCATTTAGATAACTAGTACAAAAATAGTTATATTAGGTAATTAATCTCCTGTTGAAATGAAATTACCCTCCCCCCCGATAGCATGTTAAAGAAACAATCATAAGTTTAATTGGAAAAATAATTGATGTCAAATATTGAAAATGTACACATTTTAACCACATATATAGAGAGCTTAACTTCCATCCCAGGCTTGCTCCATGCAGTCTATAAATAATAGATAATGAAGAAAGTACACCAGAGGTGCCAGGAAAGCTAAAGTAGCCTCCATATTACAGAGCTTAGAGAGAGTGACAGTTAATTTGTATTTAATTATGTTTTACTTGAATCAATATTCATTGCAAGAACTTTTATAGGAAGACTTCCTCTTCATTGACGAAATCTTCACTTTGATTACTCAAATAAATTTAGTTCAATAATAACTTCAAATAGATTTGCTATATTTTTGTAGTGTAAGAAATTTCAGCATTACTTTCTGTTGACTTCAAACATGGACAATAAATAGCACATGGCATTTAATAATGTAGGAGAGAAATTTAAGATGAATTTGATTTTCTGGATTAATTCATTTGTGAATAAACTGTTTTTTACCTCCCTGTTTCAACATGAGATTTTTCTGTTTATTCTAAGAATTTAATAATGTCACTAGGTTCTACTCTGTTGCTCATTAAAATTTTAATTAAATTAAGTTCATTCCTTTTTTTGGATATATGAGAACCCCTTGGATTTGTATGTTACATTTTTCTTCATTTCATATATTTTTTAAATAATGAAACGATTAAAATTTCATATATAGTATTCCGTTATTTTTAGTATTTTGTCTTATTAATACAATGCAAATAAATTTTTATTGTTTCTGTTTTATTTATTGTTTTCTAGAGTTATTAAAATTATTTTGATGTTTGATCTTTATGTTAGTCTTCCAGGCATTTCAATTAATAGAATTTTCATATCTCCATAGCTCCACTTACATCTATTGTTCCATTTACTTTGCATTATAAGTGATTTTATCAAGTGTCTTCTTCACGTCTCTGATTTGGTTTTCTACATAATTGAACTTATTTTTCATTACTTCTGATAGCACTCATCTAGTTAGTTTCTTTACCTGTCTTCCAGTTCTCAGAGGTTAATAATCTTATGGTTTGTTTAAACTTTATATGCAACATACATAATTTGGTTTAGTTACAAAATATTTGTATAATTCCTCCATCATTTTCAATGGAATAATTTCTGTCCAATCTTTATATTTGACAAAAATAAATATTTGGGATGGAATTTTCTTGGCTACTCTTCTGGATTACAGTATGTACCTTGAGTCCACTGCTTAGAACTTGTGCTAAAATTCTTTAAGTTGAAGGATGTTATTAAATAAATTACATGGTTAAAACAAGTGGGTGGGGCTGTGGATAGTTCCAGGCCACATGCTTGTACCTGTTCTTTATATGGTTCTTTTTGTGTGTGTTTTTTTAAGGCCAGTGGCTCTTTTTTTTTTTAATTGTTTTTGACAGAGAGAGAGAGAGAGAAAGAGAGAGAGAGAGAGAGAGAGAGAGAGAGAGATGCAGAGACAGAGAGAGAAGTAAACTGGTGGAACTCCCCAGTTCAGCATATGGGTCTGCACGGGCCAGGGCCGGGATTTGATCCTCAGTGTCCGGCGCTGCAAAGTGAGTGCTTAACCCACTGAGCCATCCCGGCTTCCCCTATATGGTTCTTGAAAGCAAAAAAATTAAGGGCCAATTTTTCCCAATTAAGCAAATATTGCTTTTGAATAAAAGCCTTCAAGATTTTGGTGTATCTTTTCATGTTATAGTGAGACCAAACATAAATAAAAACATGAGTGAGTGAGAGTGTAAATAAATATATTAAGGCATGTTCTGCCACGTGCCTGGAACCCTTTGTGCGCTTTCCATGTGTGTAGAAAAAAGGACTCCACATAAGAAAAGCCCATTTTCCTAGCACTCCCAATTACATTAATAAGTTGCTTTCTAAAGAGAGGGGTTATGTAAGCCAAGCCCCTTTAGTTTTATAAGGGGGTGAATGGCAGGTGAAGGAAGATAAAATCCCAATTGTCTTATTTTCTTTTGTTGTTGTTATTTTAATAACTCCTTCTGCTTACAAGTATACAAGGGCTGTCCAGAAAGTATCCAACCATGTAATTATTATCATTATATAGACAATGGCTGGATTTTTCCAGCCCTCTATTCTAACATGGTCTGCTTTTGGGAAAAGTGATTTGATATAATTTTCCACATCTTCTTTTAATTTGGATTTATTTAATTTATTTGATTATATTTGTTTTATAAGTATTTGTATTTTTATATATAGTATTAGAAAAATATACTCAATTTCTGTAGTATAATATTGGAATAATTCCTAGTTTTAGCTTTTGGGCACTGATGATATTACTTTCACATTTTAATTAAATTTATTGGGGTAACATTGGTTAGTAAAATTACATAGGTTCCAGGTACATAATTCTATAATACATCATCTTTGTGTAGCATTGTGTGCTTACAACTCAGAGTCAGTGTTCTTTTTCCATCACCATATATTTGAATCCCTCTCCTTACTCTCTCACCCCCTTTTCCTTTCCCCTTTGGCAACCAATAAACTATTCTCTGTGTCCATCAGTTTTTCTTTTCTATTTCGATTGTTCATTTATTCTTTTCTTTAGATTTGACATATAAGTGAGATCATATGGTATTTGCCCTTATTAATCAGTCTGACTTATTTCACTTAGCGTGGTATTTTCTGATTCTACCCTCATTGTTGCAAAAGTTACCATTTTACTCTTCTTTATGGCCACATAAACTCCATTAATATACCACCCCTTCTTAATCCAATTTTTTATTGATGAACATTTAAGTTGTTTCCATATTTTGGCTATTGTGAATAATGCTGCAATGAATATAAGGGCACATATATTTTTTTAATTCTTGTCTTGTTGTTTCTAAAATAATTTTGCTTTCACAGTGTGATATTTCCTGAACATCTTATTTTCTTTTTTGTTTTAGCTCCATATTCCTAGATAACCAGAGACATCTAAACTTGATAGAAGCCGGTCTAACAGTACCATGTCTGTACTTTTCACCTACCATTTTAGATGTTCAGTGTTACAGACAATTTGAGGAAGTTAGGCAGTCTCTGGGTGTGAAGTAGCTGTTAAAAACACCACACAGGGGAAGCTGGGATGGCTCAGTGGGTTGGGCGCTCACTTTGCAGCACTGAGGGCCAAGGATCGAATCCCAGCCCCAGCCTGTGCGGACCCATATGCTGAACTAGGGAGTTCCCCCAGTTCAGTTTTCTCTCTCTCTCTCTCTCTCTCTCTCTCTCTCTCTCTCTCTCTCTCTCTCTCTGTCAAAAACAATAAATAAAAAAAAAGAAATTTAAAACAACAGCAACAACAAAAGCACCACATATTCCTATCCAAGTACTAACCAGGCCCTACCCTTCTTAATTTCTGAGATTAGACAAGATCTGGCATGTTCAGGGCAGTATGGCCGTATATAAATGCCTAACCATTCCTCATACACCTAAAACTATTATAAAATACTACTGAATGTCAGCAATAATTTATAAAAAAAAAAAAGGCATGGGGATGTGTAGTATAGCATAAGGAATATAGTTAATAATGTTCTAATAACTGTGTAAAGTAGTGGATGGGTAGTAGACTTGTTGGGGTTATCACTGTATGAGTTATGTAAATGTCTGATCACTATATTCTTCTGTGTGCTAAGAAAAGCACTCATGCTTTAATTTATATTTTCAGTTTATCTCTTTTCTAGTCTACAGACTGGTCTTACCATATTTGCTTACTTGATGTAAATGTGGAAGTATAAAGGAATGTAACGGTCTAAGGTTAACTAGTCATTCTGATTATTTCTAAGTACCCAGAATCAGCCAAAAGGACTGATGAATATTGGACCCATTATTTCTACTTGTCAGAGTTAACATGCTGGTGTTGTGCTAGGTTACGGATATTAACAAAAACTTCACATAAGCAGAAATAATATTTTTGAAGATTTATTCTATTGTTTGTGAGAAAGTGAGAGAGAGAAAAAGGAAAAGAGAGATAAAGAGAGAGGAGGGGGGAGGACCCACAGCAGTCTCCATCGTTGTACATCGTTAGTTGTGACATGGTTTTATCCCACACAGGTGGATGTGAGGCCACATGGGGTGGGAACCAAAGCAGGGGGCTTCCACATGGGAGATGAGAACCTTTGCCACCAAGTCATCCTGGCAGTTACCAGTTACCCTACAGTTCAGCATATGGGTTTGCACAGGCCAGAGCCTGGAATTAAACCCAAGACCTCATGAATACAAGCCAAGCACTCAACTGATGAGCTATCCCAGCATCCCCTAAACAGGGGTCTTTTAAAAGTATCTTCTTGATAATTTCCATTTCAAAAAGTTTTAATCGAATCATTTTATATTTTGACCTTACGAAAACTCTAGGAAAAGTTTATATGCACATAAAAACATAATTTACTGATATAATTTGAGACATAAATCATGTAATATATTTGAATATTTTTTCTTATATAGTTGAAATATTACTAAAACTCTAAGTTGTGTATTTTGGCAATGATATACAGGAATGTTTTCTACTTAAAATGATTCTGCTTTGAAACCTATTATAAAGGGAAGAATAATTTTCTAATTATATAAGATGGTTATTTTAATGTTCTATGTATATGCTTTGTCAGATTTTTTAGATGGAATGTGCATGAGAGCATGAATGTATTTGTGTGTATTGTGTTAGCAATATTATAAATATCACTTTCTTAGCAATAAATTCCTTCTCAGAAAAATACCCATTGTTATGTAGTCAATATATTAATGAGTTCATTAAAGTGGAAAGTGAGATTTCCTTAAAGATATCATTGAGTATGATAGTCGGCCATTTAACATGGTTGGTAATGATTTCTGACTCCTGGTATTGAACAAACTCTTTGTCTCTGTCTCTTTGTTCTTATCTATCTATCTATCTATCTATCTATCTATCTATCTATCCATCTATCTATCTAAAGATAGATAAATAGATGGTAGAGATAGAGGTGATAGAGATAGAGAAAGATATATAGAGAGAGATTGTCCAGAAAGTATCCAGCCATACAACATGAAAAATAGAGGCATTGTAGCTGGATATTTTTCTGGACAGCTCTTGTATTTGTATTTGTATTTATATTTGTATTTGTATTTATATTTGTATTTATATTTGTATTTGTACACACACATACATATGTATATTTTATATCATCCCTATCCAAAAGTGACTGGATCAGGCTTCCAAGATTAGCTTATAAAAAGACTGTAACTTCCTTCTGTATTTCTTTTCTCTGTCTCTTCTCTCTTGCTCTGATGAAGCAAGCAGCCCCATAGCTGCACCATGGAGAGGCCAACTTGGCAGCCTTCAAACAACAGCTAATGAAGAGTTAAATCCTGCCAACTATCACATAATGAACTTGGCAGTGAATCCTTCCAAGCTGAGTGTTGAGATGACTTGTTCTGACTAAAATCTTGGTTGTAGCCTATGAGAAACCTTGAAACAGAAGACCCAGATAAATTGCACCCAGATTGCTGACCTACAGAAACTGTGTGATCATAAGTATTGTTTTAATTCACTAATTTTGGGAGTGACTTTTAGAATATATAAAGAGTTCTTTGACAATTCAGGGTCTGCTAATATAGGAGCTTTTGTGTTTCATCAGAGAGTGAAGAAAAGTTAAAGGCCCGAAATAAATAGTTCCAATAATAGCAAATATGGCTTTTACTCAGAGAGAGGCTTGGCAAGACAAATTGAGATGTCTAATAAAAATTATTAGAAAATTTTGCAGTGTGATATGTAGTGTAAAGTTTCCATTTTCAAATAAAATTTTTATTTACTGGCATTACTGACAAGTATATTATTGAGTTGATTCTCTACTAAAGGGATGTGCTAATGTATTGTGAATGACATAGAAGTGACGACAGGGGACAGGAAAACTTGAGGAATCTCTAGTGTCGACCAATGGCATCAGCATTATACATTGTTTGTTTAGAATGAAGTTTACCTCTTTGTCAATTGCATAAGTAATTTGGCTTCAATTACGTTTAATTACAAATACATTTATTTTGAAGGAAATGTTTATTGGATAATGTTTATGTACTCAGATTACTAACTGTCAAAATTAATGAGTACAACTTTTAATATTATTAAACATTTGGTAAGAAACATAGACTAGGAAACTATACACACACACACACACACACACACACACTTTTCTTGTTCATAATTTGTTTGACATTTTCCATGACAATTTTATTATAAAAAAAAAATTTGCTCTTGGCCTTTTATACTTTGAGGGAAAGTGTTCAGGTTGAGATAATGTAGAAAATGAACTGAAAAATAAATCTGTCCAATTTACATGTAATAGGAAGATATTGGAGTTAAGAGGAAGCCCATAGAAGATCATATACATGTTCATTAATTGGGGAAGAGTTGATGTGGGATAGACCTTGATTGATACTATACTTATTGTATGTGTTTCTTAATTCAATTAGAGATAAACAGATGATGTGAAAGACATTCAGGATTTTGAAAAGTAATCAAGTGATGTAATTCTCCCAGGTCTTTGCAAATTAGAAACCTTACTTAATTAAAAAATATAGGCAATACTCACTTTGAAAAAGAATGAAACTCTACTGCACGGAAACAGAAAACAGTTTGTCTCCCTGTGTAGAATTAGTTTCTTCACTGAAATCAGAGAGATTTCTAATAGCCACTACCCTTTATCACTTGTAGGTGGCAAATAATCTAGTAGTTCCTAGATATGATAACGAGCATATTTTGATAATTTAAAATGATTGGTTGAGATTTTAGTCCATATTGTGAATATCTTCCAAGGGTGAATCTTCCTTTCTTAGCTCAGACCTGCCTCAAGCTTGGAAGTCTACCATGTAGCAAAAGCAAAACAGTGGCTTCTCTTCTAATTTTTTTTTTTCTTCACTTCTCTCCTCTGCTCCTCCCCACCAGCAACCTGACTGTATGTTCTAATCCCTTCATCTTTGGAACTTGAATAGAGAAGAGCTGAGTTAAGATGTCATTTGATGGGCACTCTCTTCTGGCATTTGTACTCTCTGTACTTGGCAGATGAAATTAGGGAGCCTTATGTGAGATAGAGTTCATGAGAGCTAATACTTTTCCTTAGAGGGCTTTTTTGGGTTTCTGGGAGACACCTTATCACTTAGGATTTGTTACTTTCAGTTCCCTTAATTCAAATGTCTTCTTTGCCTACCCCTTTGCTTTTGATTTTGGGTTTTATGGTCCTTCCACACATAGGAATTCTGCCAGTGTACCATGACTCCTGCAGGCACCTGTCTCTGTTATAATCCCCTTTACAACCCCTCCTGATCCATTCTTTCTTCCTCCATGGTTACATTTTGCTTCTGACAAACAATGCTAGGACACTCTGCCCAACATTGTCATTTCACTCTCCTTCATTGTCAAAAAAACTAGCCAAGTATAATACAATTTTTAATTTCAGTCTTTTAACATACTGCTGGAATTATGTATCATGTTCTCTGGTCTCTATAAAGCCCTTCATTGTTTTCATGTGTGATGGGGGCAGATATATGTGACAGAACTTCACAATATATTTTTACAAATAAATTGTTTTCCAGTTTTAGGTTAATACCATTCAATTTCTTTTATATTTTGGGGGTTGTTATTGAGCCAAGGATTGCTAGATAGTTTTAGAATTTTGTGCAGTTCCACATAGCACCTCACTTTGAAATATGGACGTACTTCTTAACTTTAAACAGATGGTTTCATACTTTAACATCCAATTATTTATAGAATTAGGGCTCCATGTCTAAAGGAATGGGAATAGTCAAGGTACAGAAATGAGGTCTCTGATAAGAAAGAATTAGTGGTGTGGCATTAGAACTAAGTCAAGTCACATGTCTTCAAATAAACTTTTTCTTATCATTCTCTTCTACCTTATTGAACTCTTGACTTTGAGTCATGCTACTTTTAAAGCATTTAAGTGTATACTGTCTTTTCTGGATATTTAATATTTTAAATATGTATATTAGCTTTTCATCTGATTTTTCAGTTCTTTAAAGGAAGAGTTTATTTATTTATTTTAAAGATTTATTTTTATTGTTTTGACAGAGAGGGAGAGAGAGAGATACAAAAACAGAGACAGAGAGAAGAGGGAGGGCCCCGAACAATCTCCACAGTTGTACATCATTGGCTTTTCCACATAGTTTCATTCCACAGGTGGACGCGTGGCTGCACAGGGCAGGAACTGGGCTGGGGTCTCACCTTGGTGAGAACTGAACTGGAGGTACTCCCCAGTTCAGCATATGGGTCCACACAGGCTGGGGCCAGGATTCGATCCTCAGTCCCTGGGGCTGCAAAGTGAGCACTTAACCCACTGAGCCATCCTGGCTTCCTGAGTTTATTTCTTTAAAAGGAATACATATAAAACATACTAAATAAGATTCTGTAAATAAGATTGTAAATGTATCTTTATTGCAGAAATTTCATTATGGGTGGGTGGTCCATAGACATCATGATTGCTCTATGATTCTTACCCATAGACATAGCTGTGTAAACACAAGAATGTTGATGGTGGTTGGGGACAAAAATAGAGTTAAATTTATGTCATTAATAAACCTCTGTCTTTTTTATACACGTACTTGTATATTCACATACTAATTTAAAAAATACATTGATAACAAAGATTGATGTTATCGTTTGGGCTAGGTCTTATAATTATACATTTTTTTCTTGTTAACATCCATAAGAATAAATGTGTTTAATGATAAAAAAAATTTCAATTACTTTTATACTATTTTTTAAAATAATAAGTAGAGTTTTTATTGGTTTTATTCAGAAATATTTATTCTGTTGGTCTTGAATTGAATCAAAAGCCTTAGGTACTCTAAAAATAGATCTTTTCTGACAAATTAGGGACCTAATCAAGACAATGTGTTGTCATATTTTATGCCTGTTGGACTGATGAGAAAAAGTATTTCTTAATATGGCATATTTAAATAATTTTTCCATGGTTGGTTCATTTGTTAGGAAATAATCCCCAGATTTAAGTAATACTTCATTGCTTCCTGTGTGTAAGAATAGTTAGTGCCAATATAGAGCTCCAGCAGGAAAGCATACCCTATTTGTCTTTTTCAATACATGTGCCAGGGCTAAGAAATGATAAATCAGTATGACTTCAGAGGACAAGCTTTTAATTAAATGATACCCATAAGTCACCTTTTCTGTTTCCTGAGAAGTCTTTGTGACAATATCTCTAATTTGACTTTGATGCTTAAATGTATGAATTTGTTCACTCTAACTCTAAATTGCTTCACAATTTTCTATAATTCTTTTTCTACAGATTGTAAAATGTTATATTTAGCATTTTCAGTCTTGTATTTGGCACTTTATTTATTATTGCTCAGGTACAATCAGCTTATAAGTTTTAAAAGTTTGTAAATAGAAAAACACAACACTTTATTATAAAACCTGAAAGGGTAGCAACAGAAAAACAAACTTTAAAAATAAAGCGTATCTAGATATTTCCTGAGTTTGTGGACCATTTTACTACTGTGTTGTGAGAGTGTTTTTTAAACCTCAATTTCAAGAGAGGTTCAGAGGCCTTTGAAAATATACTACTTACCTGTCTGAATAACCCTAAAAACAAGATTTAGATCAGTGAGCTCTGAAATTAATAATAAAAGGAGTTAAATAGTACTCTTCCCATTTACACACACACACACACACACACACACACACATGCACAAGATTTGAAAGGTTATGTAAGGAAATAATACACGTAATTTTTGAGCACTTACTGGCAGCTAGGTAGTATTCAATATTAGGAATTAGTCTTTGTGAGAGTCCTCTGGTATCTTCCCTGAAGACTTTATAACTGAAAAGATTATATATCTTTTCTAGAGGTACATAGTCAGGTATGACATTTCAATCTAGGTTTTTTCTGATTTTTGCCATCAGGTTCCCTGACCCCCACCCCCACTCCAATGTACTACTTGGTTTTACATAAGAGTATGCTCACGAACAAATTTTAAGCTTTTGCCTACAATGTGAAAATAAGTAGAGGCCCAAATTACTCTTCATAGTAATAAAATAAGGTTCTCTTTGTTATTCTTGGCAATTCCTTCATTTATAATATGTTTTAGAAAAAGTCAGTTTTATTTGGAGAAATTGCAGAGCTTCTGGATAGTTAAATAAGTTTAAACGAGGTAAAAAAAATAAAGTTGGGATATACTTCTTGGAGGTAAAGTATCAGAAGAATAGCAGCAAAGAGTTTCCAGACACTCAGAAGAATCACCCACATGTGCATAGCAGAACAAATTGTTAGAATCTATGAGCTACAGTTAAAGAAACAGATATTTTCATCATTTTCTATAAATAAAATTATGTAAGAATACAGCATTTTATCAGGTCATCTAAAGAAAAGGTATTTCTTTCAATCAAGGCTGATAAGACTGACAGAAGAGTCTTATAGGCAATTATATAGGCAGCCCATTAGTCAATAATAAAAAGCTTAGAACTATTAAATCACTAATTATTTAGTCAATGAAAATATGCCATATTGTATTGTACTAACCAAATATTACCAAAACATATTACAGAAAAGGGCAAAATTCATGAAGAACTAATTAATATTTTCAAGTTTATTCAATCAAAATTTCTTCTGAGTTGTAGGTAGAAGCTATCAGTTATGATAATGTGAGAGTGAGGAATAAAACCTAAAATTGCCTGTTCAAAAGATGCATAAATAACTAAGTAAAATTTAGTCAGGTTAACAATTTTTGAGGAAATAAATAAAATTATTTTGAGCTTAAGAATTTGTTGCTGCCATATAAATAATATTTTTAAAATGTATTTAACATTATCTAAAAATAATAGAATTTCATTACAGAAGATGGCTCCTCTTACCAATACATAAACATGAACATTTACAAAACAGATACACTTGTTTTTTTTTTACACATAATCACATTTAGTGAGTATCACATAGGAAGGGTAACCAATAAGGTGAACAATAATGTAGTGAGGTGGCCACATTCCAGAGCATGGCTCCTAGAATAAAATGCAATGGGAAATTAAATGTTATAAATTTACAATAAATTAGCATTTTATATGGGATAGATTTTTGCTAACCAAACTTACATAAAACTTATATGCAAGCCATAATGACAATATGCACTCTATAACATGTTTCCTGCAACTGTAATACATGTATCTGCTATTTAAATCATCTACCTCCTCAAATTAAAGATGGTCAAATATACCACAATAGACATCAAGTGGCTGCTGCTTTTGGTGACAATAGACTCAGAAGACAGTCTTGGAAATTTTTCACTTAAATGTTAACTTTGTATTTCTGTCTGTCTGTCTCCA
>PVKE010025118.1:0-23303 GCA_004027555.1 Craseonycteris thonglongyai
CACCAAGGGAAAGATGAAGACATTCAGGTTAGAGCCCAATCTCTGGAAGCTTCCTTTTAAACGGAGCCCAAACTCTTAAGAGTGCCCAGGAAGTGACAGATACAGGAAGATCCCTGGACATACCCTGGCAGAAAGACCTTAGAGAGTCTCAGCCTCAACTGATAAAAAAAAGTAAGAGGACACACTGACACACTGGAGATGAAAAATGAAAGGACTACAGTTGGTGCAGGTCACCTCTTATTTGAAAGATTCTTTCAGTATTCTGTGTGTGTGTGTGTGTGTGTGTGTGTGTGTGTGTGCGCACATCAAAGGTTGCAGCATTCTCACCACATTCCTCTTCCTGCTCAGGCTGAGAGCTACCTGAGGGAAGAGGGTCACTAGACTCAAAATGGGCTGAGAAAAACACCACCACACTGCCGTGCGGTTCCGTCAGACTTGGGGAATGAAGTATGTAGTGTTCAAGTATTCTGGTGTCTACGGAAAATTAATCTTTAAAATCGACTTTGTAATGTAGCTTAAAGAAAAAAATTCAGTGCCTTGAAAAACATAGAACTGAAAATTCTTTTCGAGGACAACATTTGTTTGTGTGCATGTCAGAAGAAACTAGTAAATTCAATACAAAAAGAGATCTTTGTTATGAGGTCTTCTCATTTGCATCATTTAGTTCAACTTTTACTTTGACCTAAACAAGCAGAACAGGAATGAATGTTTGAAGTACTTGAAAATTCAAAATGACTTCCAAGTTGACTTTGCAAATACCAATTCTGTGTATAGAGTTTAAAATTTATAGAGTATGCAATTTGAGAAATAATAATTGAATAAAATGGTAAGATTTCTTAGACTTATGTTTCTTTATATTATTTCATGGAAGTTATAGAACCTTAGAACTGAGATATTCTAGATCATACTGTTCTCAACTGGGAAGGGAGGAGGGGAATTTTGGGGATCAAAATGAACTTAGCAGTTAGAAGCCAGGATTACTAAAGGGTATTTTGGGGATCAAAATGCACTTAGGGGTCAGAAGCCAGGATTACTAAAATTTCCTGCATGGCACAGAATAGTTTTACACCACAAAGAACCATCCTACCCAATATGCAAATAGTGCCCTCAATGAGAAACATTAAGGACTCTTAAGGTAAAACAGTTTGCCCAGAAACAAACAGTTAGATCTTAGATAGCTTCATATGTGTCTATTAAAACTAATAATATATTATCAATTAATATACAGCTTTATATCAATTTTTTAAATTAAATTTCTGTCTGCAGACCAAGGAATCTACAAATTTCAAGGAGCCTACAGACATGGTAGAGAAGCTCTCTGTCTAATGGTTTTTCCTTTTAATCTCCACTATTAAAAACTGTGCCTGGCACATTACGGGCAATAAAGTTGGTTGGACAATTAGATGAATGATCAGATAGGTGAAGAGGGTATAAATTAGTGCCATCTAGTGGTGAGCATAGGTGACAGCAGTAGTGCTAAGAATAACATGTTATCAACGGAACAAAGATGTACACTATAGAAAAACTGCATTTCACACACAAAAAAAGGGGGTCTTCTACATGCATCCTTGATACAGTGAGCTCTTTATTCATACTTAGCCATGCTTTCAATTAAACGCCTCTAGTCTGAAGAGGCTGGATCCAGAAGTCTGTTGCCCTTCTTTTCCACATGGTCTCCCATGTCGCAAAGAACATCATTCCCATATTAATGTTAGAGGACAGATTTGGTAAAAATGCTTTCAATTTATAATTTTTTAAATTATCTGTATTAGCTGCTTACACATCTTGAGATCTGTGAGCCTCTTGGGGTCTCCCTAGTTTGCCTATGATTAACAACCCTAGCAATTCCAAAATCCTTTACAAATCCCGTATTATGTCAGCATCAGCCTCTGTTACCTGAGTTCCATCAGCACTTGGGGAAGTCGGCTTTGTGTCTGGAGCTACCTCAGAAGGGTCTATGGTACTTTCATAGTTCTTATTATCCACATTTTGAGAGGCAGTCACCTGTGCAAATATTAGAGGTCATTATCCAGTTTTGAAAGAATTTTTGCTCTAAAGTTTCTTATCCAGTCTTTGATTCTATTTGCTCTCCCACAGACATGGTCAGGAACGCTTTTTATTATATGAGACTGACCCTGGGACCCAGGATTAAATACCATTTCCATCTTCACAAAATCTGGAGCACCAACCACTAAGTCATCTGTCTCATGCCTTAATCCTGGGAGGCAAATATACCCACCACCACTCATACCCTTACTTAGTAACAGCAATTTCTAGTGTGTTCTCTAAGCCCCCTTACTCTCACTGTGGACCGTATTTTTGGATAAAAGATACTCGTTATGTATTGGCACCCCAAATCCTGGAAGAGCAGCATGAATTCTTCCCAAATTCATTGGTGAACTGAGAATCTTATCTTTGGATATTTATAATAATGTTACTAATTTCAGAGGATTGCTTAAAAGGGATTAAATTTTTGAAACAAGAGGTATAATGAAATTAACAGTCCTCTAGTCATTCCTTCTTAAGCCCAACGTACCATGGATATATAATCAATAAATTACAGGTAGAAATTTACCCCTTTTTCTATATTTTTATATTTGTTTCATTTCTTCTCAAACTTGGTTATGTTTGTAAACATGGTCTTACTTTTTATTTCAAGTGAAAATAACAAATAAAAATGTTATATATATTTTATTATGTGATTCAAGTTTTGCTACCTGGACATCAAAGGATTAGGCAAAATTCTTTCAAGATTCAAATATTTCTGATCTTAAGAAAGCTATTCATAAAATAAACATTTCTATCTTGTACTAAAATGTATCATAGCTTGTGAATTCAAAAAAAGTTTTGATGTTAATAAAACTGTATTTTGCTGAGGCTATAGCTGTTTTGACAAATGAAATACAGGGAAAGCCGCGATGGCTCAATGGGTTGAGCCCTTGCTTTACAACCCCAGGGACTGAGAATCAAATCCCGGCCCTGGTCCATGCGGCCCCATATGCTGAACTGGGGTGTGCCTCCCATGCAGGAGGCCCCCGGCCTGGTTCCCACCCTGCATGGCCCCAGCCCACCTGTGTAGAATGAAACCATGTCGAAAACTGATGGCATACAACTGTGGAGACTGCTCTGGGCCCTCCCCTTTCTCTCTGTTTCTCTCTAACTCTGTCAAAGATAATAAAATAAATCTTAAAAAAAAAAGTACAGACTAACAGTTGCCAGGCACTGGAAGTAACGTTGGGGTTACTGATTCCAACTTGATAAAAAGTTTTTCCTTTCATTAATATTCCTATCTTATCCCATTGATCCTCTTAAAGATGAGTAATAGAACTGTACCAAAGGAAATTTAGATATCTGCCTATAAACTGTGGAGATCTTTGTATATACCTTGTACTTTTCAGAAGAGTATGGGAAAGGCATGCACAGGAAGGTCACCTTAAATCCCACCCATGTGATGCCAATAAGAACATAGAAGAGGATAGTTGGTTTCACATATCTCTGCATAATGACCTGACAATCATTCATTCTTCATTTCACAGATATTTATAGAGAGTCTGTATGTGTCGGGCACTGTGTTTGCCAAGACTCTGAGCGGACTCAGACCTCTTGCTCTGACCACTCAGAATGAAAAGGCTCTTGAGCAGCACCCTGAGAATGGTTGCCAAACCTCAACAACTGTGCAACAACACAGAAGTCTGGCTGTTTTCAGGGCTCCTGTCCTTGAGTTAGTCCTATTACTGCAGACAGTGAAGCTGAAGACTAGACCACTGTGCTTCCTTCCATTTGAGGGAAGGTGAGACAGCCCCTAAGAGGGCATTCATTATTCAGTAGAACAAGATCCAGCAGCAGTGATACCTGAGAGAAAGGACTATGGGACTTCTCACCTGGGTTGGCTGAGCCACTTTGACAGCACTGTCCCTGGTTGCATACATTGGGTTTTCAAATACTATGGGCTGCTTCCCCATCTCCATGGCAAAGTGATCACTCTGATAAAAGGAAATAAAAAAAACAAAAAACCAAACATAGCATAATGATCTGGTTCCCAAACAGAGGAAGGCGTCCTCCTCATACATGGAAGTATGCTGGCACTATGCCAAATTTCCCCAAAAAGAAACAAAAAAGAAGAGGGAGGAGGAGAAGCAATAGCCAGCAGAGACACAAGGCCTGGATATGGCAACCCACCCATCAGCTCAAGGAAAATAGAAACATTCTTTCCATATCTACGGCTCCTTAGTACAAATACTCACTTGGGTTTGGATAACAGAGAAAAGGGTGGATGATGAAAGAAGAGAACAGGGAGGGGAGAAAGAAGAATGGATAATATTACTCTTTTAGGCAGAGGTAGGAATAAAAGCTTTGGGGGAAAGGCAGAATACTGAAAGGGATTTCCCTATACTGATTATACTGTACTAGTCCACTCGTGAAATATTCATTGGGTCTTCACAGGAGGTATTACTGTACCCCTTTTACAGATGGGGGCAACGAGGGTCAGAGGGATCAAGCTCCATGTCCATTGTTACATACTTAGAAGGTGATTTGAACCAAGCACTGACTCTAAAAATCACTGTTTATTCCATCACTATACATTGGTGAGAAACATACATTTCCCTACTTCTGCCTTGAAACATACAAAAAAAGGCATCAAATAAAAAGAAAATATCCTGCTCTCTCTCTCCCATCACCCCAAAATCATAAGACTATTTAAGATTCCAATTAAACAAATGTATGACTGTTTAGGATTCGTGGCTTTACAGCAGGGGAAAATTTCACTTTTTTTTTAAACTATTTTTAGACACATTTCTGCAGTAAACCTAACGTTTCCTAACTTTGTCTGTATAGCAAAGACTTTATTTTGAAGGACATAATGTCTTTTTTTTTTCTCGTTAACTTTACTCTTCATAAAAAGTGTTTTGTTTTGTTTTTATAAAACAGTAAAAATGACTATCCTTAAACAGTTATTTTGAAACCACACTCACCATCACCATTGCTCTGTCAATAGCAGACTCAGGCCCAAAACCAGATACTCCAATGTCCATGCTAACATCTGCTCCTGACCTGAAGGTCACCCCATTTCCATTTTCAGAAGATTTGACAAGGCTGCTTAAGCTAAAAAGAAGTAATCAAAACAGTGTTCGTATTATTTTTTGTAACAACCTTTTGCAATAGCACCCTTTCTTCCATATTACTACATCTTACTTAAATGAAATGCTCAGCCCTCCTCTGACTTCATACATCAAATGTGGCAGTCAGTGCCCTTAGCTCCTTGGAAGTGTTAACACTTGAGATCTAAGAGACCAGTTTGGTCCTGGCAGGAATAAAGCCTGGCCCATCACACAACTGACTACGTTCCCCAGTATAACGTGAATTCCCCCCAGTAGGCATGACCATTTGAACTGTAACATGTGATCTACACTCAGGCTTCAAAGAAGCACTTGATTAAGAAGTTGTGATTTAAAGTGACTGCTTTAAGTTCACTACTTTATGCTTCTGCAGAATTAAGTGAACTGTGTATGGTACTTTCTTAAAAAAAAAAACAACTAAGTTATTCACATAGTCATATCACACAAGCTTCTAAAGTCAAAATTTCACACAAAGAAACTGACCTTGGTAGTTTGGGCAGAGAAGGTAAAAGGGAGCCAGTTTTTCTATAGTGGAAAAATCCTAATGTTGCCAGAGCTCCAATTATGACAATCAGTATGATTGTCAACAGCACAGCCGTTGCTATCATCAAGGAGGGAAGAAGAAACAAACATATTAACTAGCGAAGGGGAGAGCCAGACTTAGCCCTAGAAGCTGGGGGTTAGAACCATTCATTCCTCAAAGACTGGGTTAAACAGAATATAAACAACATGCAATGTAGGTGCTATGAAGTATTTCCAAGTTCCACATATTCTTAAAACTCACTTGTTCCTGGAGAAACGCCTTTTGAAAGCCCTATTTCACAGTAATTTCCCATGTAGCCACTAGGACACCTGCAAGTAAAAGAATTGTTGACAATGGGTTGCTTTCTGAGGCATCTACTACAATTTTATAAGCATGTCTTGAAGAAGAGAGAGGTCTGAGTGAGTAAATTAACAGATGAACAATGTATCCCATGTGATTTTTGTTTATTCTTGCCAAGAGATGAGAAGCAGAAAGAACAGACTTTAGAAATTCACTTTCAACAAATAGCTGTGGCATCTACAAAGTCAGTCTTATCAAATAAACTTCCTGGTGTCTTCTCTAGTCTATGGAATTCTTCCTCAGAGAGTAAAAACAGAAACCACAATTGTGTTCTTTCCTTCTTATGTGCTTTCATTAAATACTTTTTAAAGACCTCCATTTCTCTTGTTCTATGTTAGAGCTTTCTCAATAATTCTCTTCTTTCCACGTCTTTGACTCAGTCTCTCTGCTCGTCATGTGTGCCTCTGTGGATGGCTGCTCTCCCACAATCCAACTGTAACTGACAGTACCAGGTGAGTACGAAAATGCAGGAGTTGTCACTTCTCTAACTCCTTGCTCCCCAAAGTGTGGCCCAGAATTCTGTGGCCTCTCCCAGGAGCTTGTGAGCAATGCAGAATCCTTGTGAATGCGTTGGGCATTTGATCCAAATCCCTGGTGGTTCTTAGGCATGTTACAGTTTGAGAAACACTGCTTTAGTTTGCTGTGGATTCCCCCAAGGAAGGACAAGCTGGTGACCATTACTAAACTGGCCAGGTTCCTTGTATTTCTGTCCACTGTAACGTCTCAAAATCCCCCAGAAGAGGTTAATTCCTACAGACTGCACATCAACAGTCAGACTTACTTGCATTTGGGGAGGTCATTGTCATCAAAATAGCAATTTCCTCCGTGCATACACCTGCATGGGGGGGGCATGAGGACAGGATTCTCGATGGCTGCAGAAAGGGAAACAGACATGTGTTCGTCAGCCACACTGAGCAGAGCACCAACACCACGCAAACCTGCTTCCAACCCAGGGCGGGGATGAGGGATGGAGGCAGGCCAGTTATTAGCCTCCCTATCAAAACATGCCTGCCCCTTCAGTCAGATGAATTTCCTTATCAATAATAAGGTCTTGGAGAGCAACATATATTTGATGGAGAAAAAGGGGCAGTTTCTATATTTCTTCCCACCCTTGAGACAGTGAGCAAATGCTAAACTCCAGAATACATATTAATAGTTAAAAGAAACTCATGGCAAAGGAATCTCCTTGGACATTCATCTTCACATTTGAAGTGTTCAGAATTCTCCTTTGTGAGCCCAGTCAAAATTAAAAGTTCATGTCAGGCACACCTCCCAACTTCAACTAAAGGCTCCAAAGCATCAGCCAACCATCAACCAATAGTCACACAGATACAGATTTGTAGATGCTTGACAGACAGCTGGTGAGAGATCTCCATTTTATAAGTCCTCCAAAACTGCCCTCGCTCTGGGTGGACCCCAGCTCAGACCCCAGGTACTCCCTGGATGTGCCTGGTGGGTCACTAGGGCTTTCATGTCTTATATTTAGATGCTCAACAAGCATTTATCACCTGCGTGTTTAAGCTCAGATACCCTTCTTGCTCAGTCCCTCAATTTGAGACTCTACTCATGTTCCCTTTGTTGGAGAGGCCTTCCCTGAGCTCTCTGTCTAACAAGGCAACCCCACTCTCACCCCACCCTCATCCCTCTTATCCTGCTTTAGTTTTCTCCTTTTACTCTTACCATCTGACATTATATGTTTATTGGGTTCTCCATTTATTGTCTTATCAGAACATAAGGTCAGCGAGGCAAGGGATTTGTCTGTTTTGTTCACTTCTGTTACCTCCAGCACTTAGAATAGTGCCTAGTACCTAGTAAGCACTCAATAAATGCTTATCAAATTAATCGATTCATTAATACACCAAACAAAGATCCCGAATGGAATGACTACCACCACTAACATGCTCACTTCAAAGTTCTTTAAAGTTCTTTTAATCTACTTGGCAAAAAATGTAAATGAGGGAAGTAGTAAATGGGGTAATAGCCTGCACAAGGCCTCTCCTCCAATGTGAAAGTGCAATAACTGCAAGAACAATCCATCTACAGCATAAATCTCAGAAGTCTTAAATTGTCATTTTGTTCACAAATATGCGAAAAATGTAATCTTGCCAGTATTTCCCCTGTAGCCCTGGAATGAGAGTGGGGTTAAGGGGAGGGAGTAAGAGGGAGGCAGTTTTTATTCCCTGAGTTCATTATCTAAACCAGCCAACTTTGCAGCCTGGCCTAGGAGAGTCGAAAGGGAACGCCTTGTTTATCCGCTTTCGCCCCCTGGTGGTAGAAAGTGGTTAAGCCTCTCCATTTCCCCATCTGCCAAAACTGGGGGACGTGAGCCATTAAATGGGCCGCTAGTGAACTGCAGTATGATTTTTTAACATGCTTATCAAGCGTTGAATAATGGTTAGGGACACTAGTCATTCCCCATAGTTTATTTGTTCCTTAAATCAAGAGTCGTTGAAGAAAGATCTGGCCAAGCACAGGTTATCGCTAGTGTTTGTTACCAGAGTTAGACCACTGCTTCCTTATTCTAGCCTCCATCTCCCAACAATATAACATACCTTTTAAATATAGTACTTTTGCACTTGAAATGAGCCTGTGAGGAAAACAATGAACCTTCTCTAGCTCTCCCCTCTGTGCTGTATGAAGGCTCCCTACTGGTCTATCACCTTAAGGAATCCAGTTAAGGTTGAATGGATTCTGGGAGGATAGTCATCCAGAACGGAGTGGAGAAAGGAGGAAGAGGCCTTATAGAAAATCCACTTTGCAAAACCACACAACAGTAGATTTAGAGGCACGGGATCTACTCATATATCTCTGCAGATCTTAGCAAATAATTCTCAGAACTCACTGGAACACAAGTTCTATTTGGCCCCTTATGTCCCACTCAGCTCTGTTCCAATTTCCTCCACCTCTCATCCCTCCTTCTAGCCATCCCCACTCCATTCCGCAAAGGCCTCAGGAGTCTTCAGGCTGCTGCTTGCAAACCTTCCGAAGGCAGAGAGGCTCTCCCAGGCCCCCTGGCTGCCAGGGAAGGAACTGAATTGTGCATCTGTGCCTGTAGCTGGCAGTGGATTGCTTTGTACGAGTTGCTGCACTTGCCCTTCTGTTTGCAGTGCCCCTACCTGCATTGCACTCGGTGATGCTCCCCTCTACAAAGGTCGACCCTTGGGGACAGGCACAGCTGTAGCCTCCAGGTCTCAGGAGGCATAGATGGCTGCACACATTTTTACAGCGGTTTGGCACTGGAAAGCAGATGAGAACAGCAGTTAGGTTCTGAGGAGGAAATGAATTCCCCAACCAAGGATAGGCCCGTTGACTGTATTGTGGCCCTGCAAGGTGACATTAGAGCCCAGGAAGTACCTAACACCTCTAGGTAATGTGCCACCTATCACCCCACCAAAGTGGCACAGTCGCTCCCTGTGTCCCCCATTCCACTTCTGCACCACTGATATTTTTTACTAACATCATTTCTCTCCTCTATTTCCCCGGCAGGTTTGGAAGGTAGATGTCTGGCCACTGCACAATCTCAAAAACTATCAATGCTAAGCAATTTGAGATAGATCAGTAAGACCCCATTGTTATTAATATATCCAGATTTGTCATTATACAAATTTGGACAGGTCATAATGCACATGTGGTCCATCCAAAGCACATATTGGATATGACTCCCCCACTCAAGCTCCAAGGAAAGTTTCTTCTGGGCTTCAGTCTCTTTATTTGTAAGACAAGGAAATTTAGAGCTATGGCTGTCAGAATCATCTGGGAGCTATTCACAACAATGGATCCCCAGTCACAGAAATTCATATTTAAATTGGTCAAGGATAGAGCTCCAGTATTATCGTTAAAAGTTACTAGAGTAAATCTAGAGTAAGGTGACCAGACGTCCCGCTTTTGGCGGGACAGTCCTGATTTTTTAACAATTTGTCCTGTGTCCCACGGCATTTTTAAAAAGTCCCAGTTTTTGGGAAGAATGCACGACAAGCTAGGGAACAGCGGGAGATAGACCAAATTTTTAATTAAGAACCCCCTCCCCACCGGTCAATGGTGTCCTGCTTTACCAATGTTAAAATCTGGTCACCTTATGAGTCTTCTGAATTCTACCTCAGCATACATTATGATTTATCCAAGGATTAGATGATCTCTAAATTCCTTCTCAGACTAAAATTCCGTGATCCTGAATCTCTGTCATCCAAAATGTAACCATAGATGAGAAGGCACGGTGGTAAGATAATAAGGCACATTCCAAACGCCTCACTCAGAATCCCATTTCCATATTTGTCCTATTTCCATTTGTTAAGTTCTCTGGAGCAGAGCTTTTCAAATTTTAATATAATACAAAACACTTGGGCAATCTGATTCAAAACAACTAGGGTGGGGTCTGAGAGTCTGCATTTCTAACCAGCTCCCATTTGTTTCCAAAGTTACTGGTCAACAATCCACACTTTGAGTAAGGCCTGGAGCAAGGATTCACAAAATGTGGTCTCTGGAGCAGCAACATTAGCATCAAGTGGGAACTTGGTAGAAATACAAATTAGGCCACCTCAGGCATATAAAATCAGAAACCCCTCAAGTGTGTCCCAAAACTGTGTTCACCAAGCTTTCTAGATGATTCAGAAACATGCTAAAATGGGAGAACTATAGGTCCAGAACTATAGGTCTGGCACAGCTGGGCTGGGTTTCTGGCCTACACATCGCTCAGCACTTTGCGAAGGGGGCTCAGAGCATGAGCTAATTGTGATGGTTTCCCTCCAGATTCTCCTCTGCCTCTCTCCAGGGGCCACGGTGCTCAACAGGCGCACTTAGGACATGAGAGCTGAAGTGTTTTGGAGAGGGGCTGGAGAATCAGGAATCACTGCCAACAACACATGGGAGTTAGTCCCTAGAAGGGCATTTGCTGCCAGTGTCATCTCCTGGAGACTTGGTTCTGAGTTCCAGTTTGCCAAGGCTGTTTCAGTGTCTGAGTATCAGTGAATTCAGGGGACCTCAGGCTCTACCTTGGTTTCACATCTAGGGATGGGAAGGGAGGTGACTTGTCATAGGTCACACAGCCATAGAATTCAACTTGGATCTACGTAAACTGATAACTGGACAAAAACAGGAAGACACTTGCGTCGAAGAGAATTAAATTTAAGGCTCAATTCTAAGTTTAAAATTTATCCACTGGTTGTCAAGCTTGGGCACACGAGTTATTAAATCTCTCCTATCCTCGGTTTCCTTATATGTCACATGAGAATAAAACTTCATTATACAGTTTTGGAGAAAACAAAGCTGTCTGGGAAAAATCCAGCCATTGTTAATATAACAAGAATGGTTACATGATGGATAGTACCAGACAGCCCTTGTATTATTTGAAGTAACACTGGGTTAACACTGAAGAGAGAATCTGACATATAGAAGTTAAAAGTCTATTTCCTTTCCTCGTTTCACAAATTTCCCTTCCCTTTCTCAGCTTACTCCTTACAGTGAATTGGAACAGGTAACCTGATAAAGTGGGACCCAGAACAAAGAAAATGAGAAAGAGGGGACGGGGTAGAAACGCATCTGACTGACAATTTTAGACTGAGGCTCAGATAGCTCAGGTTAACTTGACTAGTCTGGCCCCATAATTGTAAAAGTAGGTAAGACTAATCATGTTCAGGAAACCTATTCTCTGACTCGTTAACCCAAGTCACACTTAGTAGAGTCCTGATGCCTGCTGGATTCTTTGGCCTGGAAGTACCCATAACTCCAAACAACAAGGACTAAAATATTTTTAATTCATGGTGCTGCTGGTATACATAATTTCATTCAACCTCTAATTTTCTCTTTCTTTGGTCAAAATAACTAAAACTAACACAGCACACACACACTTCATGCACCAAGAGATCGGCCTATTATAATACACTACATTTTCCAACAATATAGTTATTAATTTGAAAGAGTAAAGAACATTATATTCCAAGGTTGGTGATTACCTGATTGATTATATCTATGTTGATGAAAGATTCGAACTTGAGTGAGCCACGGGCTCACCGTCAGCATTTTCTCTTTCTTGTCTTGCCCAAATTTATCTAGTGTCCATATTTCTCCCTTATCCTTAGATACCCAGTATAACCGGCCTTCAAAGATGTCCAGACTGTAAGGATCCATTGCTGCTTACCCAAGGGGGGGAAAGAAAACAAAACAAGGTTACTGAACACAAAATACCTTATCCACATTTCTACATCAGACACCATCCTGCTTGAGTTTATCCCTAAATAGAAGGCCTTGAAATTCCGGGAACATGCAAGCAGCCTTTCTATGTGTGGGACTACAAAAGTGGGCTGTGCTGGGAAACCTAGACAATCGGAATGAAACTAGATTAATACCTACTGGCTAACACAAATTATAGGACACTTGCTCATTTCAAGTTGCTGGTTTTATTATTTTTTTTATTGTTAAATTTATTGGGGTGACATCGGCTGGTAACAATTAGACAGTTTCGGGGAAGCTGGGATGGCTCAGTGGGTTAAGCACTCACTTTGCAGCCCCAGAGCCTGAGGATCGAATCCCTGGCCCGGCCCACATGAACCCATATGCTGAATTGGGGAGTGCCCCCAGTTCAGTTCTTGCCGGGGCCTATGTGGGAGGCTCCCGGCCCAGTTCTTGCCCTGCGCAGCCCCGCGCCCACCTGTGGAGTGAAACCATATGGAAAACTAATGTCAACTATGGAGACTGCTCTGGGCCCTCCCCCTTCTCTCTGTCTCTGTCAAACAAACAAACAAACAAATAAATAAATATTTAAAAAACAATTAGTTTCCAGATGTAGAAATCTACATTACATTACCTATGTATCACATTATGTGCTCACCACCCAGAATCAGCTCTCCTTCCATCACCACATATCTAGTGCCCACTCCCACCTTCCCCCCCACTTCCCTTTCCCTCAGGTACCCACCAAACTATTGAGTGTGTCTATAAGTTTTTGTTTGTTACTTTCAATATTTTTTTTAAGATTTATTTTTATTGTTTTTGACACAGAGAGAGAGAGAGAGAGAGATACAGAGACAGAGAGAAAGGGGAGGGCCCAGAGCAGTCTCCATAGTTGCACATCATTGGTTTTTTCCACATAGTTTCATTCCACAGGTGGGCAGGGCTGCACAGGGCAGGAACTGGGCCGGGGTCTCACCCTGGTGAGGACCGAACTGGAGTCACTCCCCAGTTCAGCATATGGGTCCTCACGGGCCAGGGCCGGGGTTCGATCCTTGGTCGCCAGGGCTGCAAAGTGAGTGCTCAACCCACTGAGCCATCCCAGCTTCCCCATTTTCAGTATTATTTTTGGAAAATATTTTGTATGACAGAGATTTCTTTTTTCCTTGAACATAAGACGCTGCATATCAGGAAAACCTGGTATGTGCTGGACTGTTGTAGTTATACAGTCTGGATAAGACAATAAAATGTTTCTTTTGTTTCCAGTTGTATATAATAAACAATTGGCACATTAAAAACGAATGTGTCTAGAAGTGGTTAGACATGGATTAATGTTGGTACCCATGCCACCTCTATCAGGGCAACCTAAAAGGAAACTCACTTATTTTGATACCTGCTGCTGAAAGCATTTCTTTAACATTATGTAAAAAAAAAAGGAACTTAATTATTGCTAATAGGTTCATTTACATTTAAATAAGCAGCTGGAAGCTAGGGGGAGTGGGATCTTAGAAACTATATAAATCATTTCCTAAAAACAGGGTTCTTCTACATGTTCAACAAATAAGTACCAGTGGCTGCCTAAAGTTGATTTTTCTCTATCAATTACCAAATAAATTTAAATCTAGACTTTAAGTAAGCAAAAAGATTTTTCTGATCCTTTCAGCCTCTCTCACTATCATCAAGAAGACAGAAAGCTATTTTAGCATTTAAAAATAAATGCTAAAAAGCTGGGATGGCTCAGTGAGTTAAGCACCCGCTTTGCAGCCCCAGGGGGCCGAGGATCAAATCCGGGCCCTGGCCCATGTGGACCCATATGCTGAACTAAGGTGTGCTTCCCATGGGGGAGGTCCTCAGTTTGGTTCTTGCCCGCCCCCCCCCCCCCCCCCGCCAGTTTGGCCCCTGGCTGAAGGGGTCGTGCCTCCCATGTAGGAGGCCTCCAGCCCAGTTCCTGCCCTGTGCAGCCCCCGCCCAGCTGTGGAATGAAACCATGTGGAAAACTGATGACGTGCAACTATGAAGACTGCTCTGAGCCCTCCCCCTTCTCTCTGTCTCTCTCTGTCTCTGTCAAAAACAATAAAATAAATCCTTAAAAAATAAATAAAATAAAATAAAAACAGGGTTCTTTTTGAGAAAATGAGCAAAGAGACTGGAAATAGATTAATTGATTTTCTTAAATATTAAATGCTAACTCATTTCTAACCTGCACTGGCAACAATTCTCCTGTCAGTTCCATCATATTTTATGGTTTCAATAGTTTTCTCCTTGAAGTCACTCCAGTAGATCCGATCATTGTTCAAATAATCAATAGAAAGGCCAGTTGGCCAACCAAGGTCCTCGTGAACCAGGATGTTCCGATGCTGCCCATCCATCCAGGCAGACTCAATTTTAGGTTCTTTGCCCCAGTCGGTCCAGTACATAAGCCTGCAACAGAAGGTTTCCTCATTATGTCAATGTAATTGAAATTTTTTTAAAGGGAGAAAAAAGTGTGAAGTGGAATAAGCAGCTCAAATGTCCAGGTACAAAACAAGTCAGTCACGGGGCTGTAATGTATAGCATAGGGAATACAGTCAATACTATTGTGATGGCGTGCTACACTGTCAGATGGCCGCTGGCCTTAGCATGACGATCACTTCTTTACGTATATAAATGTTAAATAACTATGGTGTACACCTGAAACTAATATAATATCGTATGTTAGCTATATTTTAATAAACTTCTTTTTTTAAAAAGAGAAAGAAAAAGGTTTCCTCATTGTAGCATTTCATCTAGGGTGGCTTCTCCCCTGAAACAAAGCACGAACTTCCAACAGGGAAATCAACTGTTTTCCACCAGGCCTGGGTGCTAAGGGATGCTATTTTCATACGGTACTTTATAAGACCGAGAGAGACGAGGGGAGCCAGTGCCTCTGTGGTCTATCCTTCCTGACAGCCACACTTCCTCAATAGAAACTGCCCAGCCCTGCCCAAGGGCTGCCCATTGACACCCTTTAAAACATATATGTAACTAAGCTGTTCTTGCATCAAAAAAAATTTATATATATATATATATATATTTAATGCCTACTGTATGAGAGGCACTGTACAAAACAAGGATTCCTACCCTTATAGAGCTTAATGATCTAACTCTTCTAAATATGTATTGTTTTCTGTGCTTGCTTCAAACAGCACATATACTAACAGGTATTGTTTTCCAACCAATTATTACTCCAACCAATTATAACTGGGAAGAATTTCACAGACCAGGGATTATACCACTTCAAAAACCTAGAAAGGACCAGGCAGGCAAGATAAATGAGTGGAGCAGAGCAGTTATAAACAATGTGGGAAGCTGGGAGCAAGGCCCTGCCTAAAATTTCCAGGCAATACTCCTTTAAGAAAAACATTCCCACCTAGGGTTATCAGTTCTTCTGGTATTTCAAGCCCAAAATTCAGATTTTGAAAATTTTTTTACATACTAGCAAATAGGTAAAAAAAGAACTTAAAATTCTATCAGTTCAAACCAACATGTTTATGAGCTATATAAACTATATATAGTCCAGCAACCACCACTTCGCAATCTCTAGTCTAAATCAATCATCAGGTAGAGACCAATCCTTAAATTCCCCTGCTCTTCCCCTGACGCAGCATCAGTCTAAAGCCTGGTGGGTCCTAAATGATCTTCAGTGCCCATTATAATTCTTGCAAATAGTTGCAGATGTCACAAAAATATTTGAGAACAATTCCAGTACAATTTTGAAAAAATAATAAAAAAAGTAAGTTTTGAGAATCCAGTAGAAAATATCTAGACTATTAAAGGCTTCTTTAAGTACTTACCCTAGTTTGGGGTTCACAACCACTGCAGCTGGTTGATCCAGCTCGGTGGAAATCAGCCACTTTCTATACCTTCCATCAAGTTTAGCCACCTCAATCCGTTGACTCCTGGCATCCGACCAGTAAATATGCCTGAAGTTAGAGGGACAAGGTTAAATAGCCCAAAAGTAGAGACCGGTCACTTCTGGGGAGGAGGTTTGAAGGTGAGAGCATTTAGTTCGGAAGTTCTGGCTGGACAGACAGCTACTCAGAGACCAGTGATCCCAGCATGGTCTCGTTCTCTCAGGAGTGCCCCAATCTCTTCACCCAAGGGGAAACAAAGGGAAAAAGGGGGAAGAAGGGGACTTCTGCCTGTTCAGCCAAGACAGCTGAATCAGCCAGGGTCAGGAACAAAGACAGACCTCACATCTGATGTGATTATGAGATGACGTACTTCTAGGTAGAAGTCTGAAGCACTGTTGGGCTGTCCCTTTATTTCTCACTGGCTGTGAGTGGGCTTCCTCCTCAGCCAAGAGCCCCATTGGAATCAATAGGAATCTGGCATCAGTTTCAAGCATGAGTGGCAACAGCCTTTTAAACTAACGAAATCAGCCAGGTCATCCTGCACTTCTTCCATCCCTAAGACTGCAGGTCTCAGTCTCTCAAAAAGCAGAAACAGTTCCATCTGGTTCTGAATTCCCTCATTCATTGAGGTTGAGAAAGAAATAGAACTTCGTAGAAGACAGATCTGCCATTGCCTACTAATGCTTCAGAAGGAAGCGTTAAAGTCTACAGCAGGCGTGTCCAACCTGTGACCCACGATGGCTTTGAATGTCACTCCAGTGCAAGACTCTTTAATGAAGAAGGAGCATACTGACTTTTCCACATTAGTCTGTATGTCATGCATCTATCTACCTGATGAAAAAGCTACTTAAAGTTCTTACTTAGGGATCATCTAAAATGTTTGGCTCTGGTCCCTGGAGTTTCAGAAAATCTAAAAGAGCAGAACAGAGCCTACACTTCTATCAAAACCAAAAAAAAAAAAAAAAAAAAAAAAAACCAAAAAAAAAAAAAAAAAAAAAAAAAAAAAAAAAAAAAAAAAAAAAAAAAAACCCCAAAAAAACAAACACAAAGATTAAACAGGAAACTCAAATTTCGAATCTGTTCAGACAACATAGCCTGTTAAAAACATAAGGCATAGATTGTTCCTCCCTGAAATAATTACCAGAGAGAAAAAGGTTTCCTCTCAACTGCTCTGCTGGGAGAATTGTGAGGCTGTCCCAATTCTTCACATAATGAACAGTGTTGAAAAGTTAATTTTGGAATCCAGAACCCTATTGGGAAAATGCTTTCCTAGACAAAAATATAGAATCTTGAGCTTTGTGTTTCCCAAACTTTTTCCTGGCACACATAGAATATAGGAAATTATAATGTGTAAAGGACACAGTGGGGTCTGCAGGGGTGGCCACTGGGGCTACCACAATCCCAAGTGCCCCAGTGCTCAGCTGCCCCAACACTGAGCCTACCCACATCCAGGTCCGGCTTAACCTACATGCCCAGGCGCACAAGAAGGAGCTCAGGCCAGGGAAACAGAATAGGCAAGGAGAGAATGTATGCTAAACTTACCTTCCAATCCAGTCCACTGCTAATCCATCTGGCTGCACTATGTACTTCAGGCCCAGGTTAACTACTTTCACATGATTATTGTTGCCCGATTCAAAGTTGGGGATGTAGGCGCGTTTGATAGCACCAAAATTAGAGCCATGCCCTAGCACAGTGTAATACACAACACCTGCAAAAGCAAGACGTGCATGTCAGCATCATGTTAAGAACATCAGATAAGGGAGGAACTGGGGTCTAATTAGGTAAAGTACTGTTCAATTGTTGTCATCTTTACCTCCTCATTGTTCCCATAATATTGATAATTCAATAACATCAACACAATCAAACATCAAAGTGTACCATACTTGAAGAGCAATTAGCTACAGATGCTTTAATCGATAACATGGATACATACTTAGTCATCTTTATTTGCTTACGTACTCTCATTACAGTCAAGTTCTAGTTTCCAAAATAGAATATACATGGATAAACCGAGGGCAGGCTGTTGAAAGTTTGAAATCATACTTGGTAGCAGTTACAATAATGGAGGCACGTTGATAAGTCATATTTTAAGTACAGACTAAAGGATAGTGTACAGCAAACATTTTAAAAAGCATGCAAACACTGAGACCTTTAAAGCATATATTTTCCTAGGTACATGCTATTCCTAAAAAGCATATTGTACTGCATACTAAGTGTGAAAACACAACAATAATAAATATTACATTGCATTGTTATTGCTAGTTCATAAAGCATTTCAAATTTATGATCTCATTTGATTTTCAAAACAACTCTCAAAGGTAGGCAGACAGAACAAGATTAGTGCTCTTATTTTACGGATAAGAAATGGAGATTCAGATAATTGTTACAATTATTTAAAGTCATAAAGCTAGTATAGGCATAGAAGACAAGTTTTCTGACTTCTGCCCCATTACCATCTCCCCCACACCAAAGAGAAAAATAAGCATTATTCATTTTTTCATTAATTAAAAAATTTTTGAACACCCACTACATACACTGTGGTAGATGTGAGGTCGGGTGTTAGGCACACAGACGTGAATTAGATTCAATCTGTTTCCAAAGAGCACATGGTTAAAGGGTAGGGTAAAAAATACATGGACAAGTGGCTAGCACTCAGTGCAACACGTATTTGAGTAAAAGCAAGTATAAAATGCTATAGACTCATAGGTGAGCAGTCACAGAACTGTACCAGGAAGAATTATAGAAGATGTCACAGAGAAGTTGACACCTAAACTGGGTCTTGGAAGTTTGAACAGAATTTTTCCAAGTGTACAATGGTGAGTAAGAACAAGATCTGCATGAGCAAATGCAAGGAAACATTAAACACAGGGGATAAAGTGGTCCTGAAATGATAATCTGCAGAGATGAAAAAAGGTTTGATGAGAAGTCAGGGAAGGTTGGCTGGAACCAACGTGTCTGGGGCATAATGGATAGAAGCTTTCTCTTCCGCCATACGACAAAATTCACTCAAAAAAATTAATTCCCCAAAGCTCAACAACTTGTAAGTCAATAAATCTAATTAACATCAATGAGAGATGCCAAAATTCATACTCACTGAGAGCTATGCCATCAGGATCCCAATCATAATCAACAGCCTGAATATGTTCCTGTTCTTCAAGATAATCTTCATACTTCTCAGATGAGAGATTATATTTTCGAATTCGCACGTTTTCAGGAAGTAGCAACAAAGGAGGGTTACCTATAAATAAATGAAGGGCTGCTTTATCTATTTGAATTCTACCTAAACTTTTTTTTTTTAAAGATTTCTTTTTTTACTGTTTTTTGACAGAGAGAGAGAGACAGGCAGAGAGAGACAGAGAGAAGGGGGAGGGCCCAGACCAGTCTCCATAGTTGACAACATTCCACAGGTGGGCACAGGGCTGCGCAGGGCAGGAACTGGGTCTAGAGCCTCCCGCATAGGCCCCCGCAAGAACTGAACTGGGGGCACACCCCAGTTCAGCATATGGGTCCGCCTGGGCTGGAGCCAGGTTTCGATCCTTAGTCTCCGGGGCGACAAAGTGAGCGAGCGTCTAACCCGCTGAGCCATCCCAACTTCCCCTGAATTTTTTAAAGATAAAGAATATAAAATATATTTTATATAAAGTAGTAGGTATCCTCCCCCTTTAAAAAAAAAATGAGTTTTTATAGGAATCTGACTATCTCTGCTAATCAATAGAGCTGACTATACAACTGGGTTGCAAAGTCCAAGACTGTGGACATTCTTATCTCCATTTCAGGCAGAAAGCTAACATTTCTGTTAGGGGCATTATCAATGCTTTATTCTTTGTTCTCAATAGGCAACAGTTTGGAGCAAGCAAAAATTCCACTGAAATTTTTTTTCTTTATTCACTGACAATAATATAGACAAGATTGTAGATGTTCAGTTTCACAAAAGAAATGCATAGTCCTACTAAAAATTTACCAGGAAGTCCTCATTCCTCACTCTTTGCTGACGGATTTTATGATTCTTTTAACAGGTAATCAGCTCTATGACCCAATTTAGCGTCTAGCTAATGACAAAAACAGCTTATTCTTGATTTTTTTTTTTACTTTATTTATTTATTTGTTTTTTTTACCTAAGGCAGCTATTTTAATGGTGACTCATCCTGAGGGCATTGTCTAATTTCTTTATTTAATTTACTTGCCTACTATTGTTTGAATCTAATTTAAGTAACTTTTGGAAGTTCATTTTATAAATTTCCTATCTTGACCCTATTTTCTATGAATATTCTAATGTATTTTAGTCACCTCCTTAGTTAAAATTTTTAAGCACTTTAATTTGCTGCTTAATTACCAGACCAACTGTTCAAATGCCTTTACCCTAGTTTTTATTCAATGTCAAAAATGTTTAGAGGGGAAAATATTTAAGTATGCAGTCAAATGTATGTGTTAAAAGCTCAATTTGCATTAAAAAATTAAACAGCCGTTTTACCCTTAATTTGAAAATTAAATGCTATTTTTTTATCAAGATTCATAAACTCTACTACAAACTTCAAATTCAAATCTATAATATCATAAAGACCTACAACAGGAATATGTTGATTTCAATCAGACCTCTGGAAATTTGGGCTATATACTTCTAAAAAACAGACATGTCCACAAGGTGTCTTTGATTTGCACCAATTGAATGTGACTGCTTTTGTGATCCATCTTGGATTATAGGACCTCAAACCTTGATCTCAGTGGAGTGGGGACTGTTGATGACCATCCTGTAAGAAAGCTTTTGTTGCTTGAATCTTGTGGAGGGTGAAGTCTTGTCCACCTTCTGAAGTTTTTATCAAGGTGGACAAGAGGCTAAGTCCAGAATAATAAGTACAACCTGACTCCTGTTTGAGTTCTTACATATTTGTGGGGGGACTGTAGCTCTTGTTTAAATCTGGCAAGAGAAGAGAGTAGAGAGGAGACAGGCTGGTTTTTGGAAGAGAAGTAATTGATACATTAAAAATAAAAGTGAGAGTCTAAAGTTTATTTTTTGGTATATCATACTCATCAGTATTTGTTTCTCTAAGAGTCAATTAATCCCCACATGAACCCATCGTACCATCAGCTTCACACCGTTTTCCATAGATGTTACTCAAGGACCTGAAGCCTTCGGCACAGTAACACTCATAACTTCCTTTGGAATTCTGGCAGTTCTGGGGACAAGTCCCAAATTGCTCACACTCATTGATGTCTGTAGGCAAAATAAAATCAAATATGTTCCCATTCATTCATTAGAAACCCTGCTTATGTTTAAATCCATATTCTCAAGCAATGAGGACTCAGAAGATTAAAGATGAAAACAAGCAGATACCAACCTGATAGAATATCTATTAAATTTCAGATACTGTTTCACATGCTTTCCATGTTTTTAGCCTTGTTTAATCTAGAAAGATTCTATGACATGTGAACTATTAATATTATTAAACCCAAAGTCCCAATGCTGGTAAGCAGTGAAGACAGGGTTCAAACTGAAGCAGTTTGACTCTGTACAATAGCAGAAAGAAATTCTCCCTTTTGGGAAACAGATGTTTTCTTGTTATTTAGAACCACTTCACCTCCTACTAACTAGCTTCAAGCATGTAAGTTATTGATTTAATTTTTCAATAGAGTTCTTAAGCTTCAGCTCCCAAATGAACTGTTCCAATCATCTAAGTATGGCATATCGTGAGTCAAAAAGAGTAACTTCAAATAATAAAAGACACTTAAAATCATACTCATCACTTACTACCTTCTTCATAAGCTACCTTCTGACTGTATACCTTACAACTCATTTATGTCTGACACAAGTAGGTATGTAATAAATACGTTTTCTGACTTAAAACGAAGAAAGTAAGACCTGTGTTTGTTTTAAAAAAATGATCTCATACAGTGATACAATAAACAATCATCACTGAGGTCTTCATAAATCATATCAATTTCACAGATATTACTGCAGATGAGCTATCTGCCTGGTGCTCTGCTAGGCACTGGTAAGATAGCATGGAAAAACGCCATTGGCATTCCCTGGCTTTTAGGTTTTGTTTTTTTTAACCCTAGAATTTAATGAGGGAAGCAGATCTTGACATTTGTTATCATTGGCTATATCTATCATAAATACATAGCTTATGACCATATTCAGAACTGATCATTACTCTCTAACAGTAAAATTATTGGTGTACCTGAGTATTTTAATGAGCTAGAACTATGATGTTAGCCCCATTATAGGAATTAAACAGTGGTTTAACAAAAGGGATTAAGTGGAGAACATTAAAAATACAAGTTTCTCTTAATAGGAATTAGAGGAAATATAATCTACCGTCACAGGAGTTTCTGTCCAAAATACTGGCTTTGAACCCAGGTCTACAGGAGCAGATAAATCCTCCTTCACTTAATTGGGTACAATTTTGTTCACACAGATTTTCAGCACATGATCTTTCATTTCCTTTATCTGTAAAACAACATCCCAACATTACAATTGGAAGTTATAAACCACACTAGTCACAATTTTATGTTGCTAAATAAATTTTGGTGAGAGTGAATAAAATGTATGTATTAATCATAAGTCATACAACTGTTATTATAACTATAAATTTGTATACATGGAGAGGAATTTTGCAGTAAGTATATATCAGGGGCTTGAAAAATATTCATACTCTTTTATCCAGTTATTCCACATTAATAAATTTTTCCTCAAGAAAGGTTAAAAATATGCAGCATGATTTATATTTAAGGATTACAATATTTATAACGAGAAAATTTTGAAAACAACTTGAATCTATTTCAACAAGATGATAGAAATTATGGTGTACTGTGTTTTATCAAATCTAAGACACACTGATGCATCATTATTTTGTGCAACACTAAAATAGAAAATGTCTGAAACTTATACTATGTCATGTTATCAATTGTAAGATGCATCCTGGTTTCAGAGATATTAAGTGTGAAAATAAATATGCATCTTAGAATCAATGAGTTATGATTATCTACACAATAGATTGCTATGAGATCATTAAAATTCATGGTTTCAAATGATATTTTGACATAGGAAATATCCATAATAAAAATAAAGATTGTGGGGAAAGCCGGGACGGCTCAGCGGGTTGAGCGCTCGCTTTGAGGCCACGAGGACCGAGGATCGAATCCCGGCTCCGGCCCAGGCAGGACCCACATGCTGAACTGGGGAGTTCCCACAGTTCGGTTCTCTAGCTGTCTCTGTCTCTGTCTCTCTCTCTATCTGTCAAAAGTAAAATAGAAATAAATATGCACTGA
>PVKE010025119.1:0-23288 GCA_004027555.1 Craseonycteris thonglongyai
GTTTCACTCCACAGGTGGGCACAGGGCTGCGCAGGGCAGGAACTGGGCCGGGAGCCTCCCACATAGGTCCTGGCAAGAACTAAACTAGGGGCACACCCCAGCTCAGCATGTGGGTCAGCATGGGCCGGGGCCAAGATTCAACACTCGTTCCCTGGGCTTCAAAGCGAGCACTTAACCCGCTGAGCCATCCCAGCTTTCCCAGTTTCTATTAAAGATTTATTTGGATTTTTTTTGGAGAGAGAGAGAGAGAGAGAGAGAGAGAGAGAGAGAGATACAGAGACAGAGAGAAAGGGGAGGGCCCCGAACAGTCTCCATAGTTGTACATAATTGGTTTTTCCACATAGTTTCATTCCACAGGTGGGCAGGGCTGCACAGGGCAGGAACTGGGCCGGGGTCTCACCCCAGTGAGAACCGAACTGGGGGCACTTCCCAGTTCAGCATATGAGTCTGCATGGGCTGGGGCCGGGATTCTATCCTCGGTCCCCGGGGCTGCAAAGAGAGCGCTTAAACCACTGAACCATCCCGGCTTCCCAGTTTCTATTCTTTTAAGCAATGATAAATGGAGATAAATCAGAATGGACTAGGTAAACCTAAAACCAACAAGGGACGAAAGCAAGATGTTGTCATGAATAATGATATCAGAAGCTATGTTCACAAACAATGTTATTTCTCTCTATTATGTGACAAATGGCATAGCGCAAGGTAGTGGAAGAACCAGCAATGCCCCTTGAGTGTAGAGCCAGCACAGTGAGTGGTGGTCTTGGCCGTACCCTCCATGGTGCAGTGCTTTGTACGAGAAGATGGGTACGAGAAGATGCTACCCTGCCTCAGAGGGGAGATGGAAAAGCAGGTTCTATTAGGAGAACATGAACCAATGGAAGTGTAAGGAAAATTGCAACAGCATTTAGAAATTGTTTAGCTGTGCATACCTTCTTTTTGAAGCATATTTACATAGGTCTTGCCTTTGCAATCTGGTTCATTTCTCTTTCCCTCTCCTATTTTGTTTAAGCCTCTTCTATTGTTGAATGACCCCATTGCTCTTGCTTCCCTTTGCCAGTTAAGGATGCATGGTAATGAAAAAATCCAGAACTGGATGGAAAAGTCTAATTTGCTTTCTCATTAGGTTTTCTGGTTAATTTCATCAGGTCTTTTCTTTCTTACTGACTCAGCAGGTCTGGGCAAAAATCACCACTGTTTGAAATGTTTCTTTAAAACTTTATCTTTGGGGAAGCTGGGATGGCTCAGCAGGTTGAGCACTCACCCTGCAGCCCCGGAGACAAAGGATCAAATTTCAGCCCTGGCCCGTATGAACCCATATGCTGAACTGGAGTGTGCCCCCAGTTCGGTTCTTGCTGGAGAGAGCTTCCCATGTGGGAGGCCTCAAGTCCGGCTCCTCTCCGCCCCACCCCGGGCATGCTTCCCATGTAGGAGACCCCCAGCTCTCAGGAGTGTGCCTCCTATGCTGGAGGCCCCTGGCCTGGTTCCTGCCTTGCACAGACCAGCATCCACCTGTGGAGTGAAACTATATTCAAAACTAATGATGTACAACTATGGAGACTGCTCTGGGCCCTCCCCCCTTCTCTTGGTCTCTCTCTCTCTCTCTCTCTCTCTGTCTAAAACAATACAAAATAAATCTTTTTAAAAACTTTCTCTTTATTGAAACTAAATCTTTCAAGAGAATATCCAACTTACCTTAAAATTTCAATGCTAGTTAAATTTTAATGCATTTTGCTTTGAGGTAGTCATGTGAAAGCATATATACAAGTTTTCTAGATTCTGCTTTTAATGCATTCCTGTTAGAAATGGACTACTGCCACCAATAAGTGATCACTAATTCATTCAGCTGTTTGGGGGAAGTATGACTGGGTATACTTGGGTTTGTTCCTAGGATTTTAAATTTATCTTCAGTGAATGTGCACATCTGAATACATCTGAATAAGCCAAGGACTCCATGTGCCTGTGAACAGATTGATTTTGGAGACATAAAATTACTACTCCAATCTCTCTTTCATTCTCACTGAGCAAGTGGGTTGGGTGGATGTGTGTGAAATCTGTTGGCAGATATTCATTCAGAAAAGCATGATATCCTTCCTTATCCCCCCTGCCAAACCTTCATGTCATGTACATTATGTCATGGTGTGTGTTATGTGGCCTAATTACAAAATAAGGCACATGTTATACCAAGAAGAATATTATTGCTGGATTTGTAGACTTTACCACCTACACTTCAAAAGTGGAGCTGGACTCAATTCCTTGAAAGAATTAAGCCCTGTCTGTAAGAGTCAACTTCTCCTCACTCATATATTTCTGGGACTTGCACTGACATTTGGCATTTATTAGTAATGTTAGGGTCTTCCTGTATTTTTCTGCTTCAGGTTCTAAATAATTCATAAGAAATGTTTAGTCTGCTATCGTTGTGTGCACTTTCTTATGTTTTAATGACATACTTACTATAACCATTTTCTTTCTTTCTTTTTAAGGTATGAACAAGCTTTCATTACAAGTTTGATCAGTAGTGTGGTAAAAATGAAGGACAGTTATTTTTGGATAGCTCTTCAAGACCAAAATGACACAGGAGAATACACTTGGAATACAGCAGGGCTGAAGTCTGAGCCAGTGCAGTACACATACTGGAATGCTCACCAGCCCCGTGAGTAAAGGGAACTATGCCACCATTTCTCCCTCCTGTTTTCTTTGCCCCAAACTCCTTCCACCCATTGGTCTAACTCCTTTGATTCTTCATTAATATTCTCTTACAGCCTAAATCAACTAAAGCAATTGCCACAGGTTCTCAGGAAATGACCTATGGCTGTTAAATTAAAAAAAAAAAGAATTCATGTAAGTCATGTGATGTTCAAGGTATGAATTCGTTGCTCAAGACCATGCATGCCTCTATCAACAAAAGTCTACTTTCTCCCTCCTAAATTCTTTCTAAGAATTCCAGGGACTTACTCAGTCCAGAGTAGTTCGTGATACTTCACAGTGAATGGACACATGTAGGAACAGCTAGTCAGTTCCCAGTCACTGCCATTTATCTTTGCTGAGGAATGTTGACCCCTGACTTATGTAACATTCTGGTTGTCCTTCTCCTCCATGGACTTCTGTGGTACCTTAGCAGAATTCTAGAGTTACAGCTCTGTTAGTTCACCCTTGTGTGCTCAGCTCTGGATCCCAAAGCATACAACCATGCAAGGTTAGCCAGCTCCAGAGAAGCTAATGGCTTTAGCCACAACCCCTGTGGAACAAGCTTCATGCCCTTGCATTAAGCTTAAGTCACCAGTCTAGACCCAACACTCCTTTACTTCAGTATGAATTTATGTTTGAATGCCTTGTTCCCTTTCTTGCCTATGGATCTCATTCAGGGCTACTCCAACAAGTGATAGGAAGTAGGTCACTGATAAACTTTTAACTGGAAGACATGGATTAGGGACTTCAGGTGCTTCCCTGAGGAAAGATAAATATTATTATAATATAAAAATTATTATTTATATATCAAACATATAATACTAATTAGACTGATACACTTGGAATACAGCAGGGCCGAAGTCTGAGCCAGTGCAGTACACATACTGGAATGCTCACCAGCCCCATGAGTAAAGGGAACTATGCCACCATTTCTCCCTCCTGTTTTCTTTGCCCCAAACTCCTTCCACCATGATAAAGACATAGCAATCCTTAATGTGTATTCACCTAACAACAGAGTATCAAAATACATGAGGGAAAAAAAAACTGATAGAACTGCAAGAAGAAACAGATAAATCTATTACAGTTGGAGATTCTAACACGTCTCTATCAGAAATGGACAAATCCAATAGGCAGAAAATCAGTAAGGATATAGTTGAATGCTATAGCACCACCAAGCAACTGGGTATAATTGACACCTATACCTTATTTCATCCAGCAACAGCAGATTACACATTCTTCTCAAGCTCATGTGGAACATTCACCAAAGAGAGACCACATTCTAAGCCATAAACTACACTTTACCAAATTTAAAAGAATAGAAACCAGACACTATCTGCTCTTAGACCACAGTAGAATTAAACTAGAAATGAATAAGAAAAAGATAGGTAAAAATCTCAAGATACTTAGATATTAAAAAATATAGTTCCAAATAATATACAGGTCAAAAGAGAAATCATAAATTTTAAAATATTTAAAACTAAATGGAAATAAAAATCCAATTTATCAAAATTTCTGAGATTCAGGGAAAGCAGTGCTTGGAGGGAAATTAATAGCATTGAATGCATATATTAGAAAAGAAATATCTAAAAGCAATAATCTAAGCTTCCACCTTACAAAACAGAAAAAGAAGTGCAAATTAAATACATAATAGGCAAAAGAAAAGAAATAATAAGAATTAGGGCTGAAATCAATAAACTTGAAACCTGGAAATCAATGAAGAAAATCAGTAAAATCAAAAGCTGATTTTTAAAAATATTGATGAAATTGATAAACCTCTACCAGGCTCATTAAAGGAAAAAAAAAAGAGGAAACACAAATAACTAAAATTATAAATTAAAGAGGGGATATCACTACTTATCCCATATACATTAGAAGGATAATAAAGGAATATTATGTACAACTCAGACCTTATACCCTTCACAAAATTAACTCAAAGTCAATCATAGACCTAAATATAAAATCCAAAGGCATAACACTCCCAGAGGAAAGCATAATTAAAAACCTAGATGACCTTGGATATGGTAAGGACTTATTAGATACAACACCAAAGGTACAATCAATGAAAGAAATAATTGATGAGCTGGACCTCATTAAAATGAAAAATTTCTGCTCTGAGAAAAAAAAAAAGTGTCAAGAAAATGAAAAGACAAGCCACAGACCAAGAGAAAATATTTGCCAAACCACATCTGATAAAAGACTGTTATCCTAAATATACAAAGAACTCTTAAAACTCAACAAGAAAATGAAGAACCCAATTTAAAATAACAAAAAAAATATATACATAGCAAGTTGGCATGTGAAAATATGTTCAAGATCATATGCCATTTTTAAGAGACTACAAATCGAAACAAGATGTCACTACACACCTATTAGAATGACCAAAATCCAAAACTCTGACATCAAATGTTGAGTAGGATTGTGGAGCAAAAGGAATGCCTCATACATAGCTGGTGGGAAAACAAATGGTACAGCCTCTTTTGAAGAAAGTTCAGCAATTTCTTACAAAACTAAACATACTCTTACAATATGATACAGCAGTCACACACTGATATTGGCCCAAGTGAATTGGAAACACTTTTACACAAAAATCCATACATGGATTTTTTTAAAGGATTTTATTTTATTGTTTGAGATAAAGTGAGGGGAAGATAAAGGGAGAGGGAGAGAGAGAAAAGGAAGGAAAGCCCAGAGCAGTCTCCATAGATGCGTATCAGAAGTGTGACATAGTTTTCACTCCACACAGGTGAATGTGGTGCCTCATGGGGCAGAAGCCAAACTGGGGGCCTCCTGCATTGGAGGTGGGAACCTTTGCTGGGTTACAATTGTGCCACAGTTCAGCATGTGTGTTTGCATGGGCCAGGACTGGGATTCAATCCCCAGACCTCACAGTTGCAAGGCAAGCACTCAACCTGCTGAGCTATCCTGGCATCCCCCATACATAGATTTTTATAGAAGCTATATTATACTTGCTAAAACTGGTAAGCAATCAAGATATCAGTCAATAGATGAATATATAAATAAAATGTGGTACATCCAGACAATGGAATATTATTCAGTGCTAAAAAAGAAACGAGCTATCAAATCACAAAAAGACATGGAGGAAACTAAAATGCATATTACAAACTAAAAGTAAAAAATCTGAAAGGTGACATACTGTTTGATTTCAACCGTATAACACTCTGGATGAAGCAAAATTATGGGAACAGTAAAAAGAGTAGTGGTTGACTGGGATTAGTAGGGACAGATGAATAGGCAGAGCACAGAGGATTTTTCAGGCAGTGAAACTTTTCTATATGATACTATAATGGCGGCTATATATCATTATACATTTACCCAAACTTACAGAATGTTCGACACCAAGAGTGAACCCTAATTTTAACCATGGACTTTGGGTGATAATGATGTATGGATACAGTTCATCAATTTTAACAAATGTACCATTGTGGTAGAGAATGTCAATATTGGGGAGGTTTTGTGTATATAAGGGCTGGGGGTACAAGAAAAGTGTACTTTCTGCTCACTGTTCCTATGAACCTAAAATGCTGTAAAATTCTATATAGTTTATTATTGTTTTAAAAAAGATACATTTCGAAGTTAAGACAAATTAGATTTTGTGTGTATACACATCAGTTTAGGAAATTTGTATAGAAACTGGTGATTGCATAGCTCTAAACAAGAACTATCACAGTTCACTCAATAAACAAACTTCTCATTCTTCAGTTTTATGAATATTATTAAAGTACAGAAATAGTAAATTCCATGTCACACTTTTACTTAAAAAAAAAACAACAACAAAAAAACCCCTCAGGTATCATTTCTAATACACTTTGGAATTTTGTTAAGAATATCTATACCTGTCAAAATAAATTAATACATTTTGAGTAGACAAAATTCTTGATTTTTAATGTTACCTACCTTGAGGCATATTTGACTGTCTAAAATCTGGCATTGAAACAGAACTCTTTGTCATTCATAAATTTCTGCTGCAATTTATTTGAGTAGCATTACTCTTTCTCTCTTTTTTCCTGAAGCAAAAATAATATCGTGATGCTCAGTTTGGCCACTCATACTGATTGACACTGAGTAAATTGTCTCTGAATAAGATGGAAATGTAAATCTTTTTTTTTTTTTTAAGAAAATAGCAATATAACAGCCCCCGTGTTTCCTTTTTTCTTCTAAATTGCAGTTTGCAGAAACACCCTCCTAAATCACATTATTCCCTGCCTGTCTCACACACACACACACACACACACACACACAAATCCATATAGTCCCTCATGTCAGAATCTTAATCCAGCCCAAACTGACTATATAAATTGACCTCTGAACAGGAAGCCTGCAGCTTGTTTTGAAACTCAGCCAAGACTCTCTCCTTATGTCATACCATCAAAATATTCAATCTATGGTGGAATCGTAGTTCTGGCATTTTTAAAAATTTTATATTATGTGCTCCAAATAGTATAATGAACCACCACATACCTGTCACCAGTGTCATCAATTATCAATTCATGGTCAATCTTGTTTCATTTATACCTTCACCCACTTGCCACACTTCACATACTGCTTCATAGCAGATCCCAGGCATTATATTATTTCATCCATAAATATTTTAGTATTATGTCTAAAAGAGAAAGACTCCTTTTTTAAAAACCTGAAGATAATACATTTATCACACTTAAAAGTAATGAGCTATAATTCATAACAAATCTTTAGTTAATGCTCAAATTTCTAAACGACTCATAAGTATTATATAATATATTTTACAGTTTGTTTGAATTAGGATCCAAAAAAGGTTCACGCATTGCAATTCTAAATCTCCTAAAATCTGTTTTAATCTCTAGGGTTCCCTCTTTCTTCTCCTGTCTATTATTATTTTTAATTTGTTGATATTAATGGGGTGTTTGTCTTATAGAGTTTTCTACAGCCTGGACTTCTTGATTGTATCTCCATATGTTGTATGTGCTACTCTACCTCTTTATTTTCCATAAAATTGACATCTTCATTTTTTAAAAGATAGAATCAGAGGCCTCACTCAATTCAGACTTTCTTATCTTTTTTTGGAAAGAACAATTTATAGGTAGTTGTGTGTTTGATCAGGAAGCACACAATGTTCAATTTTCTCATTTTTTGCAATGTTAGTAGCCATTAATGATCAATGCCTAGATCCACTGATTCATGAAAGGTTTTTTTGGTTGTTGTTTTGTTTTGTTTTGTTTTGTTTATTCATAGCTAGGACAGTATATTTTTTAAAAGGTATAATTTATTTCAATCAACTTTTGGTTACTTTGTGATACAGTTTTGATAGGAAAGGCAGAATAAATACCAATTCTTTCCCTTCACTAATTTTTAAAATGATTACTGGTTTATTAGCATCCTGCGTCAATGATCAAAGAGTTTTTTTAGCATTAATATCAAGTACGGGTTTTAAATATATTCGATGTGTTTTAATCCACTCCAATTGTTATCTTTTTAACAAAAATGAAAAGCTCAAGCACTACTTCCTGATTCCTTTTAATATAACACTAGCAGCCTTTAATATGACACTAGACAGCCTTTCCCCTCTATCTAGTATGAAAAGGTGCTTCTAGACTTAGAAACATCTATTTTATTGAGCAACCCTGATTCATTTTAATGGGAAATGGTGTTATTTTGTGTCACAGTCCAGGCATAGAATTGCTCGCTGCTTATTGGTTTGTTATTGTTTTACGCCATTTCAATAGACAAAGTTAGAAAATTGGGGGGGTGGGGGGGTTGTGTGTGTGTATATGTAAGATTAAATAGTTCTGAAGTTCAAATGATACTTTCTTTTTTTGTTGTTATTTATTTCTGTATAGTGAGACTAGAGAGATTTTTATTTTTTTTAAGATTTATTTTTTATTGGTTTTTGACAGAGAGAGAGAGACAGAGAGAAGGGGAAGGGCCCAGAGCAGTCTCCATAGTTGATGACATTAGTTCTCCATATAGTTTCACTCCACAGGTGGGCGCGGGGCTGCGCATGGCAGGAACTGGGCCAGAAGCCTCCCACATAGGCCCCGGCAAGAACTGAACTGGGGGCACATCCCAGTTCAACATATGGGTCTGCCTGGGCTGGAGCCAGGACTCGATTCCTGGTCTCCCGGGCTACAAAGCGAGCACTTAACCTGCTGAGCCATCCCAGCTTCCCCGGATTTTTATTTCTTTTTTCATTTTATTTATTTATTTTTAAATGTTAAATTTATTGGGGTGACATTCATTGGTTGCTAAAAATTACATAGGTTCCAGGTGTACAGTTCTACATTATATTATCTATGTATTGCATTATGTGCTCAGATACTTTCAATTTGAAATCATGACTATAGGGTTTTTGCTACACCACTCTTAAAGCTCTATTTCTTTCCTTTCATGTCAAAATTCCCTGTTCTCAAAACACTAGGAAATTCTCCTTTTAGAAAACAACAACTGGGGAAGCCGGGATGGCTCAGTAGGTTAAGCACTCACTTTGCAGTGCTGGGGACTGAGTATCAAATCCGGGCCCCAGCCCGTGTGGACCCATGTGCTGAACTGGGGGAGTTCCCCCAGTTCAGTTCTCTCTCTGTCTCTGCATCTCTGTATCTCTCTCTCTCTCTCTCTCTCTCTCTCTCTCTCTCTCTCTCTCTCTTTCTCTCTGTCAAAAACAAACAAAAAAACACAACAACAGCAAAAAAGAGACCCAATGGTACTTAGTATTTTGAGAGAAATAGCAAGAAAAACAATTTTGATTTTTACTAACTAGTCTATTGTCATTGACTAAAGGGAAAATGATAAGTAGTGCCTTTTTTATTTAGGGAGAAGCTAATGCCTAGAAACTGAAATGTACTTTGTTTAGATTAAAGATTCAATATAAATTGTGGCTGCACAATCGTGAGAAAAAACAGGTAAGTACATACTTGTTAAGACATTCAAAAATATTTTTCCAAGTGACGTTAGAGTTTCATAGATGTCTGTACAAAGAGAAAGAAACATTTCATAATCATTATTTTGCATCTATTCATAACTCAGGCTCAGAGCTTTGTGTTTCTAAAACATACCATGAAGAAAAGACATGTTTCACTCATATGGGATAACTCAAGCACATATTTCCCCAATCGTCCCAACTCAATGGAAATCTTCTGCCAGTGACAATGAACATAGAATCCCAGTAGAACAAGTCAGACCTGTTTTCTTGAGCACGCCCTCCTCATAATAAGTAGTGAGAAGCCAGTCCAGCCAGCAGGCAGATAGTCCAACCTACTTTCAGGCTCATCAGTGTTCTGAAATGAACAGCCACATAAATGATGACAAACTTGTTTGTGTTTCTGAGCACCCTTTGATGCTTTTTATAGTCTCTTTTCAATCATATAAGTATTATAACTGTTATACAAGGTAAAGATATGATAATAGATTATCGAGGAAATGCTGTAGCCACACAAAAAAGAGAACATGACCAGGAAATGAGACAATGCTCCATGAAAATGGAGGCACATTATTGAGGGGAATATTCAATCATGCATTCAATAAGTATTTATTGAGTGCCCACCTACTCTGTACCTTAACATTGTCTCATACTAGACTCATATAAATCTGCTGTCAAATTCTAAGAATATATCCTTAGGCAAGTTACTAAGATTCTATGCCTCCATTTTTCCATTTGCAAATTGTAAATACTAATATCTGCCTCAAATAGTGTTTGAAGTTCAACAGGGGAAAGACCATATAAAGTTTTGCCTAGCGCAGTATCTGTAATATATACAGAACTCCATAAAGTCTCACCTTCTCTGCCTCAATAGCTTCACTTCTCTCCATGTAGGAAGAGAGAAAGAAAGTAGGGTAGGGCAGAGGATGTGAAAGAGTTGTTGTCATGGAATGGGAAAATAACCAGACTCAAATAAAATAATTGTCTAGAGCCTAGACTCTAGAGGCTCTGAAGGCTCTCTATAGTTTCCTTCTGGCCCTGAGGCCACAAATAGATTTTGTTTTCAGGTATTTGGCCAGAGGTGGAAAGTAGAGGTTTCCCAAGTTCAGTTCATCTCAGATGGTTAGATAGCTTTTCAAAATGGAAGAGAGTAGAATGATGATTTGAAATTTCTTAATTGACTGAAAGCCCATTCATGTTTGATGGAGAGAGTGAAAGCGGGTAGCGGGAGGGTAAGGCAGTAAGGAGAATTACCGTAAATGTGACTTTTGCTGCTGTGGAATAGGATGATAATGCTTCTCCAATGGGAAATGAGTTATCAAATTTGAGAATGATTTCTCAAGGAGAAAAACCACCTCTGCTCTTTCCCACACCTTACCCTTATTATTTGGCTTTGCAAGCAGCCCCACAATATAGCATTATAAATTTGGTGTATATCTCCCATAGCTCAGTCTTCTTTTATTACACCACTTTACTGCTTCTTTGGGGCTGAGACTCTAAAATTTGGGTCAAATGTTCCATTAAGTTAACCACTTTAGAATACCAATAACACTCCTGCAGCACTTCTCATCTTCCTAGCAGCTCACAAACATCTCCTCCACTAATGAAGATGAGTTGAATATCTATAGTATCTAAAACCAAAGCTATTTAATCATTGTCTGATGTGGAAAGTAAGACAAAATGCAAGACTAACAAAAAAGTATATTACATTTAAACTTGCTGATTCTAGCAGTTAAAAAACTCTTGGAACCTGCAGGCAGAACTCATGCTATAAAGTCCAAACTTTTGTAATGAAAAGAGCCAAAATAAGAATAGAAGCAACATCTTAGAGATGGTTTTAGCCCTTCATATCTTTCAAGATGCTTTTTTTTTTAAGATTTACTTTTATTGTTTTTGACAGAGACAGAGAGAGAGAGATACAGAGACAGAGAGAAGGGGGAGGGCCCCGAACAGTCCCCATAGTTGCACATCATTGGTTTTCCCACATAGGTTCATTCCACAGGTGGGCGGGGCTGCACAGGGCAGGAACTGGGCCAGGGTCTCACCCCGGTGAGGACTGAGGTGGGGGCACTTCCCAGTTCAACATAAGGGTCCACACGGGATTCGATCCTTGGTCCCCGGGGCTGCAAAGTGGGCGCTTAACCCATTGAGCCATCCCAGTTTCCCCTCGGGATGCTTTTTAATACATCATTTCATTTGATTTTCATGCAAACCCATGAGAAAAAAAGATATTATTATCCCCATATTTTAGATGAACTTTTTTGTGTGTGATTAATACAACATGTTCAAGTTTCAAATTACTAAATACACTGTGTTTGTGCTGGGACTAGAACCCCAGACTTTAGGCGCCATGTCAAATGCTGTTGAGAAAGGGAGGATGGAAGAGTCAGGTAGAGTGCATGGTTTTCTTTATCTGTCAAATAGAGTAACTGCATTAGTATATTACGTTTTGAGCTTCCACATGGATTTCCACAGTTCAATTTCCTTTTTCCTAAGATTTTTTTTATTTTTGTTTTGTTTTGTTTTGTTTTTGACAGAAAGAGAGATACAGAGAGAAGGGGGAAGGCCCAGAGCAGTCTCCATAGTTGACAACACTACTTTTCCGTATAGTTTCACTCCACAGGTGGGCGTGGGGCTGCGCAGAGCAGGAACTGGGCCAGGAGCCTCCCCCATAGGTCCCAGCAAGAACTAAACTGGGGGCGCACCCAAGTTCAGCTTATGGGTCCGCATGGGCCAGGGCCAGGATTCAATCCTCAGGCTTCAGGACTACAAAGCAAGCACTTAACCTACTGAGCCATCCCAGCTTCCCCCACAGTTCAATTTCAATAGAATTTCATCACATATAGCATACAACATCTCTATTGTTCATGACCCGGCTAGATTGTGAGCTGCATTTCAAAATTACATTCAACAGGACTGCAAAACTCCATTTATGGCAAGTTGTGGTTGCATGCTATAATCTCTCCCATTTTCCTGTCCCCCAACCTTCTATCTTTAATACTAACTAGCTGTTCTGTTCATTGAACTGACTGATGGTCGTTGTATGAGCCACTACTCTCTTGACTTCCTTTTCTTCTATATAAATCATACTAAGTACGTTTCTTTGTTAGGACTAGTCATTTTCATCTGTGTGGATCTTTGATGCATCAGTGCACACGTGCGCACACAGGAATGTGAGCTTCTTGTACATGGGAACTGTCTTGTCCCCATGTATCCAGTATATACCCAGGATTGTTGAAGACACGAGCATTCATTCTTTGCTCCCTTATTCTTTTTCTATTTCACAAAATTTTTGTTCCTTTAGGAGAGGCACTTTGTACATCTTCCCTTTTTTCTTCTCTCACTCTTCATCTTTTCTCTCTTAAGTCTTATTGTGAGTGTAAAACAATCACAACATGGCTTATAAGGATAATACCAGATACCTTGTATGTTTAAAAAAAAAATGAAACTATTACTTCTGAAAGGAAATTCATGAAGGCAAATATCCAGTCCCAAGTTAACTACATTTTAAAAGTGTATTTAGTGTTTATGTCCAGAATCATCGCAAGTCTCCAGATGCTTCATCTATAATCACCTGCTTTTTTATAAGCACCCCTTGAAAACTCTTTTCTCCTTCTCATCCTTCAAAACTGAGCTCAGATGTCACTTCCTGAAAATCCTTTACTGATCCCAAGGCAAACTTCATCATCCTTCTGAAGTCTCCCCACAGACATCTGAACATACACACTGTTACTACAGCACTTTACACATTGTTTATTTTAATTAATCTTTCATGTCTTTGTGCCTCACACTAAACTAAGAGTTGGGTTCTGTTTGTTTTGTGTTGTGTTGTCCTTCTATCTCTAGCAGCTAATTTAAAGCTGAGCCTTTTATATAGATGTAGATGCACAATTTTTGGTTGTTTAAACTTGAGTTAGTTAATTAGATGATCACTTTAGATTCAAGAAATTTAAAAGCTCATTACTCATATTTCTCAATTTTTATTTTTCAAGTGGGATTGTATTCTACTGTTTATTGGAATTTAAAGTGCATTTTTTAGTTGTCTTACAAGTTGTATAAATTTCATGACAAACTTGAGGATCTTAACTTAGAAATTTTTTCTATAGGAAAATATTTTATTTGCCAAAATGCTCAAACATACAGCAAAGAATAAATGAAGTTTGTCCATAGCTAGATGGCTCTCTTTTCCCTGATGTCTGCCCCTAATACTGCCCCAACAGTTACAGTCACACCCCACTTCGAATTTATCTCATTCTCTCCACCCTCACATAGTTACAGTTTGGTTTTCTGTTGCATATATTGCTTGTACCTTGAATCTATCACTTATATATTCTTTCTCGCTGAATCTATTTCTCAGAGAATATGAACTATGCATTTTTCATTGTTGATTTTTCACAACAGTGTTTCACAGTGTACAGAGTAGGTGCTCAAGAAATGATGAGTTAAACTTTTTTCTGCACATTAAACAGCTTAATAATTCAAAGCAGAGGGATGCTGGCATTTGATGAGATATGGGGGATATTTCAGTTTCAAATTCGAACAGCTCCTTGTTTTCCAGCATTTGCTATCTGAGCTCAAAATGTCCAAATTGCAAGCTTCACAGTTTCTCTTTGTTCACTTTTTCATCTTCCTTTCTTCAGAGAGGAAGAGAAGTGAGATAATCATGCCAATAGGCATCCTTTTTCATCTTTATTATTCTTGTCTGGATGCTTCATTATAAGATGTCAATTGTTCAACACTCTAAAGAGCTGTCTTCTAAGCACAAAATATTCTAGTCATCTGGTAACAGGTGTTATTTTCTGCTTTTAGGCTACAGTGGGGGCTGTGTTGTCATGCGAGGAAGGAATCCACCTGGCCGTTGGGAAGTGAAGGACTGTAGACACTTTAAGGCAATGTCCCTGTGCAAACAGCCAGTGGAAAACTGGGAGAAAACCGAGCATAAAGACAGATGGCCCTTTCACCCTTGCTATTTGGACTGGGAGTCACAACCTGGCCTGGCCAGCTGCTTCAAGGTGATGCCAAGGTCACATGGGTATTCTCAATGAGACCAACATTATTTCAATTTTATCCATGTAGTACAAGTTCTTTTGTTCCCAAGCAGTGCCTGGTACACAGCAGCTGCTTATATAGTATTTGTTGACCATCTCTATCCTTTCAGTTATGTTCGAAAACAATTTTTAAGTAAAAAGATGGACATATCCTTGGTGACACTGAAGTCTTCCTCATGAGAATTGATAACAAGGTCCCAGTCAATATTGTTCTTACTGAATATAAAAATGAATGAAGCAAATACTCACTGGGGATAAAAATGGTACAACTCCATACCATGTGTAAGCAGATGAATTAAGTTCTTATTATGGAATAATACCATTTTCCTGCTAAGGATAGCTTTCACACCTTGCCATACACCTGAAGATCAAAGAAATTAATATATATAGTAGACTCGTGTGTGTGTGTGTGTGTGTGTGTATAATGTGTGAAAAAATGTCTTTTTGCAAATGAACTTCAGATCTATCAATCTTCATGTCAGAAATACTTTTTTTTTAAATATAATGGGGTTTTGGAGGGATTAATTGCTGGTTCATCTTATAATTAGAGATTTCCAAAATGGTGGGAGAAAGTTCTTCTTTGGGACACAGCACGTGCAATCAGAATGGAGTTATCCATCTATGATGGCATGAAACACCTGTGAATGCACTCATTAAATATACATGTAGATAACCCTACATTAAATTCATGCAATCTTAGGTACAGAAGTGACCTCACAGAGAAAGTCATATCTTAAAAATTAGTAAGCTGAGGCTAGTGACATGAAATAATTTGTCCAAGATCACAACTATTTATTGACAGAGTTGGAATAAGTCTCTGGTCTCCAGACTCCCAGTCCAGTGCTTTTTCCACTATATATCACCCTGATATGTCAACAAATGTATGGTGTATTTAATGGGCATGGTGGTCAGATTTATTAATTTAAAGTGATTTCACAAAAGGTTCCCAAGGGAGACGAGTTCTGACATATAATTTAAAAGATGGAAAGTTTGTGCTATGGTCCACAGAACTGAGAAACCTATTCATTCTGATCTCAGAAAATCAGAGCCTGATGACTGTTGGCAACAGAGACTCAGACAGTGTTGGGCAGTTAAAAATGAGGAGGGTGCAGAGGCCCAGGATCCAGGGCTGTGGGTCATCACCCTTGATTTTAAATAAAGTCAAAATCAAACCCTCTGACTGATTTCTTCCTGCTACTGTGAGGACAGCCGGAAAACAAGACAGCTGAGAAACAGGAGAGAATTTAGGCTCAGTAAAGACCCTAAGACCCTAGAAATACAACTGCCTTGGGCGCCAAGTTTATTTCTCATGAGTCAGCCAGATTCATGATCATTTAGCCAATTCTAATTTGTCAGAAGGGATGGAAATTCATGAATTCTGGAAGCAAGAAGTACTGGGTCTAATTCTAGCTCTGCCAGTTTGTATCTGTGTGACCTGTGTAAATGGTCTTAGCCTGACTCCTCATTTCTTGACAGTTACTAGGAGACAAGTATATGCCAGTCACAGAAAATTTAGGAGATAAAAAAACAAACCAGAATCCTCAAGAAGCTCACTAATAAAACTGAGTTTATCGTATCCTCCACATAAATTTGTTGTGAGGATGAAATGAGATAATAGTCTTACAATGACTAGACACCTTTTATCTAGTTCAATAAGTGTTATTTCTCCTTACTGGGTAAAGCTTTTAATAAAGAATAATGACAATTACATTATGTTTTTGCCTACAATCAAATAGCCTTAACTTACATGTGACAGTGTCAACTTCTTTTCTTTTACTACAGGTATTTCATAGTGAAAAAGTCTTGATGAAAAGAACATGGAGAGAAGCTGAAGCATTTTGTGAAGAATTTGGAGCTCACCTTGCAAGCTTTGCCCATATTGAGGAAGAGAATTTTGTGAATGAACTTTTACATTCAAAATTTAATCGGTAAATATTTAAATTGATTTTGAAAAAGATTGCGGTCAAATATTCTGTTGCCCAGAAATGGTTACTTAGGGGTGAGTACCCAAGTATTTGTTTAAAGCCTCTTGTATATTTAAGGTGCCCTTTTAGTGCAGTAGGCAGTGCATCAGTCCTGTATTTTTTTCAAGCCTACAACCAACTGGCCACTAGTTGTGAAACACACACACACACACACACACACACAATTGCACCAAGTTCTGATTCCATAAAATGATGAACAAAGTGACAGCTGTTTTGATGTTTAAAATTTTGTCTGTGTGCCTCAAATCATAAATTTAGAACTTTTCTGTCAAGCTCAGTAATGATCTATTCAGTGGTTTTCAAAGTGCTATATGAAAATCCCAAGGGTCCTAGAACCCCAAGAACAGGAGGGGGCCAAGTAAGCAGAGTTCCTGGTTCCTTGCTTATGACTCATCAGTGCAATTTCCAACCAGCTCTATTTCCAGTTATTTTGTAAATAGTGAGAGTCCATGGAATATTTTGTTAAAAAAAAATAAAAAAGGAAGTTTCTCTGGCTTAAAAAATCTAATCCAACCCCCTAATTTCACATTTGAAGAAACAGGTGTTTATTGATGTGCATTCATCTTGCAAATTTACTGAATATTGAATTCCATGGAGTTAGAAAACCAATTAAATTTAAATGAAAAGAAATGTAAGATATATTGAGCTACATTCTACCCACAAGCAGGAATTCCTTCCATCAATCTCCCTGGTCATCCACTTTCTACATAATTCCTTTCAGTTTCAGAATGCTTCTTACTTGGATGAAAGCCCATTCCATTGCTCCAGGCTGGTTCCAAAGATCAAGTTTTTAGTAAGTCAGAGCATTACAAATCAAGTCTACTCCATCTCAAATATTGAAGACAAATACCATGTCTTCTAAGTCTTCCCAGCCATTGGCCTCTTTTTCTAGAATGTTCTTGTCAGCATACATTTTGGGAATATCACATCTATGAAAGATAGTCCTAAAACGTTATGTGCATAGCTGACTAGAGTATGCAATAGACATGACAGACAAAATCCTGCTCTGAGGATGTTGTGATCTAAGGGGGTGGGAGTGTCATGACTCCATATGGCTGCCTACATTTATTCAACAGAAACAAATGTAACACCAGGTACTCTGCTTCAAGCTCTGCAAATCCAGTCTCAATGATATACAGTGGTACCTCGGTTCACGAACTTAATTCGTGAACTGACTCTGGTCGCGAACCGAATTGGTCGTGAACCGAGGCACAGTTTCCTATAGGGTTCAATGTAAATCCGGTTAATCCGTTCTGACCTTTTTTTTCGGTTTTTGAAGCACAAAAAATATGAAACAAATTACAATACACATTAGTACAGTATAGTAATGTAGAAAGAGCACAACAAAAATCAAAAAAAGTCACTGAAAGTACTCACAGTGTACTTTTTTCTGTGTCTCTTTCTCTCCACGATATTCCTACAGGAAGTCACAACCATGTGACAGCCAGGAAATAGCATTAAAATGGCCATGGCTCCTGTTCGTGAACCGGAGCATATTTTGATGAACTTTTCTGTTCGTGAACCGAGTTGTTCGTGAACAGAAGCGTTTGTGAACCGAGGTACCACTGTACTTGCCTGAATCTCAGCGAAAATCTAGAACTAGTTTTTGAGGAAAATTCTGGCCTTCCCCCTAAGTTTCCTTTGGGATACTACCATAGGAAGGTTAATATGTACAGTCTATAAAACTGCTTATCTTCAGAATCTACAAAAACGGCCTCATAGTACTCTGTAAGACACCATCTCCCAATGTGTGTTTTTATGGAGTACTCTGTGAGGAATAAAGGGATAACTCATGGTCAAATATCTTTGCAAAGCAATGTACAATCTTGGAAATTTGCCATATTCATTAGCTTTATAAAGTCTTCTAGACAGAAGCACTTTCTCTAACATAAAACTTCGAGAGCACTTATCAATATGCCATGGACCTGCTAGTCTCCATGAAAATGCTGACCATGGGTCTCAAACCTGGCTACTGATTATCACACTCTCTTGAGACACCTTTTAACACAGAGCCCTCTGGTCTCACACCAGAACTGCTGAATCAGATTCTGTGAGGCTCAAGAACAGTTCAAGAAGCTTCTTATTTAATTGGATGTTTAGCCAGGAGTGGGTCCACAGATCCAAGGAATATGGAATAATATTCATAGTTTGAAGTTGTACCTTCATCTCATGACTTTAGTCCCTCACAAAACATACTTGCATACTTGTGCTATATTGTGAGCATTGCTGTATGAAACAACCACATGCAAACTGCTTTCACATTTTCTGTAAGAGCAAATATCATTATGTCATTTCTATTTACTATACAAGTTCTCATATTTGGAATTTTTACTGCCAAGCATCTATCAAGTTATTAATCTTCAGCACCTAATCACAAAAGCTATATAATATATGTTTTACTTTTGCCCTGACTGCCAGGGAGTCCAGTAGGCTGACCATATGTCCTGTTTTAAACAGTACAGAAAATAATGGTACTGACCTGTTTCAAACAATACATATGATCAGCCTGCTGACAACTTGAATTTAACTGGTGTTCAGCCAAATCCAATGTTTAGTTATAACAAATCAACCAGTTCTCATAGTTAGCATATGTATAAGTATTTCTCCTTTCTGTAGCACAGCCTTTCTTTCTCTTTTAATTTATTTTAAATTAATTGTTAAATTTATTGGTATGACATTGGTTGATAAAAATTGCATAGGTTCCAGGTGTACAATTCTACACATATCGTCTGTGTTGCATTATGTGCTCACTGCCCAGAGTCAGTTCTGTTTCCATCGCCATATACGGTATTTGATGTCCCCTCCCTGTTCCCCCACTCCCTCTCCTCTTACCCTCAGGTAACCACTAAACTATTGACTGTGTCCACGAGGTTTTGTTTCTTTGTTACTTTCAGTTTTATATTCCACATATAAGTGAAGTCATATGGTTCTTGATTTTTTCAGTCTGACTTATTTGATGTGATCTTAAGATCTATGCATGTTGTTGCAAATGGCAATATTTCATCTTTTCTTATTGCTAAGTAATATTCCATTGTGTAAATGTACCACAACTTTTTTATCCAGTCATCTATCAAAGGACACTTTGGCTGTTTCTATGATTAGACACCATGAATATTGACGTATATATCTTTGTGAACTAAGATTTTCAAGTTTTTTGGGTAGATACCCAGAAGAGGAATTGCTGGGTCATATGGTAATTCTATTCTTAGTTTTTTGAGGAACCTCTATACAGCCTTCCATAGTGGTTGTACCAATTTTATTTCCACCAGCAGTGTATGAGGGTTCTTTTTCCTCCACAGCCTCTCCAGCACTTGTTATTCTTATCTTGCTGAATATAGCCATTCTAACAGGGGTGCGGTGGTATCTCATTGTGGTTTTAATTTGCATCTCCACAATCGCTAGTGAAGTTGAGCATTTTTTCATATATCTGTTGGCTGTTTGTATATCTTCAAGGGAGAAGTATCTGATAAGGTCTTCTGCCCATTTTTCAATTGGATTGTTTGGTTTTTGTTGTTGTTGTTGAGTTGTATGAGTTCTTTATATATTTTATATATTAGCCCTTATCAGATGTATTGTTTGCAAATATTTTCTGCCATTCAGTTGGTTGCCTCTTTGCTGTGCTGATGGTTTCCTTTGCTGTACAGAAGCTTTTTAGCTTGAAGTTATCCCATTCACTTATTTTTGCTTTTACTTCCCTGGCCTTTGAGGTCAAGTTCAAAAAATCACCTCTGAACCCAAGGTCTATAAATTTAGTACCAATGGTTTCTTCTATTCAATTTATTGTTTTGGAGCTTATGTGGAGGTCTTTAATCCATTTTGAGTTAATTTTGGTATATGGTGACAGTTCACAGTCCAGATTCATTCTTTTGGCACAGCTTTTCTATCTCTATTATATTCTTTGTAATTATATTACATTATTAGGAGTTCTACAATTTTAGAAAATTGATAGAGAAAATAATAAGAACTAATTCATCTTCTAGGAGTCAGTATACAGCAGGCAAAATGCAGAACTCTGAATTCAGTGAGGAGAAGAATAAAAAGGTCTCAATTCAAGAAGAGTACTGTGGATTTCTGGCTTAGGACATTGAGATTGCTATACTTGACTTCACCTGAAGACAGCATTTCCACCTTTTCGTGATCTTAAATGTAAGCTATAATCATGGCAGTGACCAGCCAGGCCCCAGTGATCTTTCAGATTTTCTGAGTCACATTTTATATTCATTTTTACTGTTCAAGAAGAGGAGCTCAAATATCTGAGAAGGGGGTGCTTCAGAATAGGTTTGATCCCCTGCAGAAAGAAAATGAAGCATCTGTCATGACTTCTGAATCTTTTAAAGTTTTAATTCTTCAAAGTTGTCCTCAGAAAATGATATTAGTGAGATGGCTTGTTGTACAATTAGGCTTTATTGCTTGATTTATTGAGTACTCTGGTGTGACATATTTGTCCTTCATCTAAATAGGAGGGATGATGGTTCTCTGTGGCTCTTCTTGCCAAGTCTAACCTGGTAGTGACTGCTGAAGTTAATCTACCATGCATCACACTGATTCACTATGGAATCATTTATCTTGAGATCTGCAAAAAAAAAAAAATATCCTGTTTTGTACCTTTAATTAAGTGTATGTGTATGAGGGGGGTTGGGGATGATGACTAACCTTCAGAGGCTACATGAACATGTGACAAAGGAGCAACAAGTCATAACAGAGGAAGGTAATTTTAATAATAAACTAGTAAAAAGTCCTTTAGGGAAGATTATTTCCAAAATTTCTTACCAACTTGCTTTCATGTGTTCTTGCTCCAATTAAGGTATTGCCATTTCCAATGAACATGAGGAAGACATGTTCTCAACATGGGCTGACTTCCCCCCCAATGGCACACCATACAAACCAAGATAAATAGGGGACCTGGCTAAATCTTCTCTCAGTTTATTTCCAGAGCTCATGTTTTGCACATAGGAAATGTTCAACAAATGTTAGTGTGACTTGATCAATCCAGCCAATCGCATCATCTGTTTCCTGCACACATAAAAACTCACTTGACCCTTTTTCATGATGTTGTGAATTCAGTGGGAAAGGCCAAGTTTTTGTTCTCTTTACAGGACAGAAGGAAGGCAGTTCTGGATTGGATTTAATAAAAGAAACCCACTGAATGCTGGCTCATGGGAGTGGTCTGATGGAACTCCTGTAAGTCTTTTCAAATTGAAGGAAAGGAATTCAAAACAGGTGACCCTGGAACCACTTGGCAAACCAACCCAAAGAACCTGGAAATTATGATCATATCTCCCACGATTCACGCCCATATCAAAAACTGCCCTCGACCTTAGTACTAGAAGAGGTATTTCAGCAACCTCCAGGGGAACACTTGCTAGTCACATAGTTCTGAGGGCAGCTGTAGGATCTTAACTTGAAAATGAATCAAAATCTCCAAAAAGGTCCCCAAACCATCTCCCATGAGAAGAGTCTCCCGCTCTTTAAAATAACACCAGACTTTCTTTACCTCACCCTCCCTCTCCTGCCTCCCAGTCATTATGTGAGTGGGGAACCATTGCCCATGTTACAATGAAAAGAACATTTTCAGTATATCTCACTCTAAGAGGACAGAATGCGGGGCCTTAGAAATATTGCCATCCTCTCAGCCAGAGAAGTTATTTGGAAGGAAAAAAAAGACTTGCTTTTCATTCAGCCTCATACTTGTAAAACCTCACTGTTACATATTTTTTTCCAAGTGCAATGAAGTATTCTCATATTTTCCTCAAGAGGATAGGGAAATAAAAAAACCTGAAGTAGTAGCCCAGATCTAAGTGGGATCCATCAAGGGCCTCTGAACAATCAAGCTGTTTAGCTTCACCTGTGAAATTGGGAGGCTAGCAACAGGCTGCAGTGAGCATTTAAGGCAGCTCCTGTTGATTGAGCCCTAATTCTGTTCTCAGCACTAAGTTGAGGGCACTTCCGCATGGTCCCATTTCATCCTTACAATGATTCAATGCAGTGGATATTGAATGACCAAGTAGTTTGCCTAAAATAATAAACAGGAGAACCAGGACTGGTACACAGGTTGTCTGCCTCCAAAGCCACAATGGTATAGTGTCTCCCCATTGAAAAATATCTACAAGTACCCAAATTTTGAAATTGTAAAGATCAATAGGATCTCTAGATCCACTGCATAGATAGTATTCAAGTTTGTGGCAAGGAAATCGGCTTATCAGATGTACCGTTTTACACTTTGTCTTAGCCAAAATGCTGGAAAACGATAAAAAAAAAATACCATTTTAAACAGGACAAAAAACATGGCACTGTTCCATTTCAAATGGTACGTAAGGTCAGCCTATTGACACCTTGAATTTAGTTCAGTGAGACTAGGCTCACCCTACATACTGTTTAAAATGGGAGAGGACCATTGTTTTTTGTCCCGTTTAAAATGGTACATCTGATCAGCCTACAAGGAATGGATTTGTAGAAAAGCTATATACTTATAGTGGGAAGAAAATAATAGGGGCATGCTAGTTAAAAATAAATAAGTTTCCACCCATGTACTGCTTTCATTGGAAAGGGCTTCAGGACCAGAGTGGGAAGAGACAGCATGAGGAACCAGAGAGCTTCTTTACTTGGTTTACTGACCATTCTGATGCAGGTGCAGATGAGTTAGGAGAGGTCATCAAAGAT
>PVKE010025120.1:0-23296 GCA_004027555.1 Craseonycteris thonglongyai
ATTTACTGAAGAGGCTTTCTTTTCCCCACTGTATATTTTTTGATCCTTTATCAAAAATAATCTGTCCATAAATTTGTGGGTTTATTTCTGGGTTTTCAATTCTGTTCCATTGGTCCGTGGGTCTGTTTTTCTGCCAGTACCAAGCTGTTTTGATTACTGAGGCTTTGTAGTACAGATAAAAGTCAGGCAGTGAGATGCCGCCAGCTTTATCCGTTTTTCTTAGGATAACTTTTGCGATTCGTGGTCTTTTGTGGTTCCATACAAATTTGATGATTTTTTAATCTATTTCTTGAAAGAATGACTGTGGGATTTTGATGGGAATGGCATTGAATCTGTATATTGCTTTGTGGAGTATGGACATTTTAACTATGTTGATTCTTCCAACCCATGAACATGGAATGTCTTTCCATTTCTTTGTGTCCTCTTTAATTTTTTTTAACATTGTCTTATAGTTTTCCATGTATAAGTCCTTCATGTTCTTTGTTAGATTTATTCCTAGGTATGTCATTTTTTTGTTTGCTATGGCAAAGGGAATAGATCTTCTCATCTCTCTGAAGTTTCATTGTTGGCATACAAAAATGCAGTTGAGGGGAAGCCGGGATGGCTCAGTGGGTTAGATACTCACTTTGCAGCCCCGAGGACTGAGGATCGAATCCCGGCCCCGGCCCGTGCGTACCCATATGCTGAACTGGGGAGTGCCCCCAGTTCAGTTCTCACCAGGGTGAGACCCCGGCCCAGTTCCTGCCCTGTGCAGCCCCGCCCACCTGTGGAATGAAACTATGTGGAAAAACCGATGATGTGCAACTATGGAGACTGTTCTGGGCCCTCCCCCTTCTTTCTGTCTCTGACTGTATCTCTCTCTCTCTCTCTCTCTCTTTCTCTGTCTGTCAAAAACAATACTGGTAAATAAATCTTTAAAAACAAAAGAAGAAAGAACGCAGTTGATTTTGGGACATTGATTTTGTAACCTGCAACTTTACTGTACTTGTCTATTATTTGTAATAGCTTTATGATAGAGTCTTTAGAGTTTTCTATATACAGGATCATGTCATCCGCAAAGAGTGACAGTTTAGCTGTTATCTCTTATTCCTATCGTTATTCCATTGTTATAACAGTAATGCTGCCTGACATGGACAAGTTCCTATGTGTAGTACACGTGTTCTGCTTTGAAGTAGATGATGTCAGGCAGAGCAGGACCCAGAATCACCTTGAGCCCCTTTCAGAAGATTGGCACATTTCTGATGAGCTAATCTCAGTAAAACCAGAAAGCACCTAACTAAGCAGGCTCTCCTAGGGAAAGAGATGTTTGAACACCCATCCTGTCTACAGTGAACTCTTAGCATATATGAGTGTTTAGGGCTGCCAAAGTGGTTAAACTTAAGCCATAAAAATATAATATAAAAATTTTACTCAAATGTTTCTAAATATTTATTTAGTGTAAACCTTCCATGTTGTCATCAACACTTATTTTTAGTCCCTCTAATTGTGAAGACAAATTAGCATGCAGTCTTATTAGATAATTCTTAAGCAATCTTTCATAAATATTTTGCAAAGAAAAACTGAATTTTCTCCCCAGATTTCAAGTTAAATCTTTTACTTAATCCTCAAAATTATCTCTTGACCTAAATCATTAGAGAGTTCTTTCTGTAGATGTTTGGAAATTATGCTTTGTTTACTAAATCAAGATTTCATAGAGGAAGAGTATTGAGAAAACTTAAAAATTAAAACAATAAAGAGAAATTCTTTCAACTTTAAAAGAATTTGAAAAATGGACTAAAGTAATTTTGGGGAAAGAGGTTTGTTTTGTTTTGTTTTTCAGATCTCAAATAAAGTATTAATTTTTCCTAAGCACCTTATTAGAGTGTCCAGTCATAGTTCTTAGAAGACAAGTTTGGTACTGCCTAGTGAGTAACACTATACGTCAGACCTTCCTGCCAAGTCTAGTTGTATTTGGTAATTAAAAAAAAAAAAATCACTTGGATGTGAACTAAGGTTGAAACTGCTGTCCAAAGGCCTAAATTAAAAAAAAAAAAAAAATGTAGAGGAACTAAAGCACCTCACCCATAGATCCTGAATCCTGGGGACTCTTCTTTTAAAACCATAGGCTGTTAGAAGAATTGCCCTATTATTTTCCCACCATTTTTGTAGAGTTCTAATTGTCTGAGGTGAAGTCAAATCTCAAATAAGCAAACTTAGGGAGCACCCTTTTGGCTACTGAAATGTTGATAACTGAGACAGTTCGGTGCCATCTCTTCTGCCACTATATTCTTCTTGTTCACAGCAGACAACAGTATTAGCCACAATGTATTTCAGAGATTAACAATAATGTAGGACATCAAAATTATGAAAATCAGATATTCAGTAGCTATGTCAGTTAGTGACCATTCCTAAAAATTGTTTTACTCCATTGGTAAAGATATTACTAGTAATAAATAGCAAAAATGCAATGTAAATGGATGATACAAGGGTTATATAATGCTTCATCGCTCTATATAACATGAAATGTATGCTATTTACATGTCTCCAAATGAATTAAAATGGAATATGTCTTAATGTGTTGTTCCAAGCACCTGCTAATTTTTTAATCTGAAATCTTTCCTTTTATATAAAATGTAAAAATAGTTGCTCCAAAGCATTTAAATTTTTTAATTTGGGACACTATAACTGGTATAATATGATCATTTGAAAATAATATTTTGTAGACTTTACACATGCAAAATTTTTTATCAAATATTTGTGAAGCAGGGAGTTGCTTTGATTTTTAAATGGAACTATGATCCTTTTTAGTGAGAAATACAGAAAAATAGAAAAAGAAACATTGGTATTTGCTTTTAATTAAGCCTGGCTCCTCTTATTTGTGACCTAGTATACATTTTAGATAAATCACTTAGCTGAGTTCTTTGGAAATCTGCTTCATTGCTCACTACAACTTCCAAGGTGGTTTTAATATGATTTAGGTATCTGTTACTTCAGGGTTAATAACCTCCTAAATTAAATTATTGTTACCTCACACTGACAGGAAAAAAAAAAAAAGTCTTTTCAGGTAAAATTTATTTTATTTAAGCAAACTAACTCACAGATTTTTGTTTCTTTTTTCTTTTTTCTTCCTTTCTTTCTTTTTTTAAAGTGTTTTTTGTTTTTCTTTACTTTTCCAATACTGTGGAATCTAAAAAAGGTGGTCAAAAAATTATTTTCTCTGTGATTTCTTCTAGATATCTTTTGTCAGAAATATCTCTATTTTTAAGTGTCATCTAGGGAGTGTCCTAGGCTTGGGGTGTTCTTTATATCTTTAACAATAGTTTGTAAGCCAGAAAGAGCTCATTTAATTTCTTTAATGTGTAATTTTCATAATGGGAAGGTTTTTCCCCACGAAAGTTTTGGGAAAGTCACCCCAGACAAAGTTATGTGTGGCTTTTCTAAAAAGAAGTTATGTAACTTTAGGTTGAGCATGAGTGGAGAGAAACAGTGGATTTGAGGTTCTCGCTAGGTTTTTTATTTTTCTTGTCAAGGCCATAGAAACATCAGCAATACTGATGCAATACCTGGCACATAAGAGCTTCTTTGTAAATGCCATATGCCTAGCACATGACAGACACTCAAGAAATATTTATTTATATCTGTGTCCAATAAATGAATATACAATGAACAAACATTTAGTAAATGAAAGGCCACAGTTTATCTCTTGCCACTGTATCCTAGAGATCCAGTCTTATCAGTAAAAAGAACCTAATGTCGCAATGGAGGACATTTCAGTTGAAACCGTCTTGGATGGGCTTTTTGCTTTTTAGTTGCTCCTTCTGTAGGCATCTATGATATCCTGGCCCTGCCCTTATCCAGGCTATTTAGCTTCTTTTTCTATACTAGAATATACAAGACACAGCTTGGGATGGGGTATAGGACATATTACTTGGATGGAATAGTGACTCGTTTTCCTAAAGATTATAGTCATAAACTTTAAATCTATTTTTCTATTTTGAAAATAAACACATTTTTTTGTACTTAGCTAAAGACCTATGAGTGTATTTCATAATTTGTGGAGTTTGCTTCATGTATTTTTCATAGAGGTACCACCCTTCCAATGTTACAATTTTTCTTCTGATATTTCGGGGCAACAGATGGAGATTTGATGAGTGGATAGGGGTTGGGAAGGGTATGTGGGATTAAACTCACTGTGAATCCCCATTTCTAGAACTACCTGAGGGTGTTCTTGTCATTTGACCATCCAAAGACCTGTAACAAATTAAGTACTCATTAAGTGTTTAAGTTAATTACTATGTTAAAAAACAACAAAAAAACAGGTTGAAAAGATTAAAGAAAGGCTTTTTTACACTGAGGACAAGGTTTTGTTTCAGCCATATTTTTCTAGGTATTTGTCTTTGTGGATGAAGCTCATTTGATAATTGCTCAACTTGCTCCTTAATTTTATCTCTGAAAAGACAAAGTCCTCAGGAATATTATACTGATTATTAATATTTGCTTAAGTATTTCCACTAAGTATAACATAGATAGTGATAGTGGAAATACATGGACATAATTTGGGTTGGTGAATAGAAAAATGATTCTGTTTTCATTATTTCCCACGCTACTGAACTAAACAATTTTTTTTGGAGACCAGTTACATCTCTCACTGTGAAAATTTTAGTATTCTACTTATCAAGGTCAGGTTGAAAGGCATTGCCAGGTTTTTATGCAGGCTAATAACTGTGGTAACACTGATACACTGATGTATTTGTCTACTCTGAGTGGAAAAGTGAATGCAAAATAGAGAAATTAAGTAACTAACATAATCAAATGGCAAACATGAAAAACACCAGATTGGAAAAAATAGCTGAGCTGATGTTTTCAGTTCCCTTAACAACCAAGTAGGCAACTTGTTTAATGGTGCAGATTGCAGGCAATTCAGTGGCCACATGAATTGATATGAGCGGATCATAATCACCTGACAAACTGTGGTCCAAACATTCCTCTGTGCAATGAGAACAGATGACATTAGAGCTCATACCCTAGCTGAACCAAATCACCCATTAACCTCAAATTAGATACAGGGAAAGCAGTTTGAAAAACCTCTAAGACACAGTCTATTTAAAATATAGTACTTATCTACTACATTTTCAGACAATAAATTAAGAATATAAATTGATTTGTAAATACACAGCCCTGAGTGGGAAAATACAAAAACATTCTCATCCAATTGGGATGACTGCAGTTCTATTCAGGATGGCTAGTTGTCTAGTTTATGATTGTTGTTCATTTTCTTCTATTTTTATATCCCCAACCATTAATCAGAAGCTAAGGAGACCTATTAATCATTTCCTCTTAACTGCTAAGCTACATAGTATCTCAATTGTAGTCTTGAAATAAAAATAAGATAAATGAGTTCTCATGAATTATGGCCTGATGAACCAAGAACAAAGATCGGACACATGGTCAATCTAATAATGCCTGCCTTATGTTTAAAATGCAGTTACCAGACTCTTCTGGTTTGCCATTTCCTTTATATCAGTGTTTTGAAAGACGTACACATTGCAGAATGTGAAGTTAAATTCAAATTAAATTGTATATTGCTTGTAAAACAAGAATAAAAGTGCTAGGTAATAGTAACACTATTCCTTTTTACTCTCTTAGTCTTTTATAAAGGAAGTAACAAATCTTGCCTGTATAGAGTGCATTACAGTTATTATTGATCTTATGTATGAGGCTGGTTTCTCTGCAAGGTTATGCAGCACCATGGGATGAATAATACATTTTACTGAGTGACCAAGGGCTGTTAGTAAAAGCCTGTGTTTTATCTGAGTAATCCCAGTAAAGAATATGTTAATATAAAAACCTTTCGGAAGACGTGTTATTTATCCACCAAGGGTTTATAGTAATTAAATGGGCAATAGAAAATGATTGGGAGACCTTTAAGTATATAAAAATAAAACATAATGATATGGCTAACATACAATGTATAACATATGAGACTGCATCTTTAATCCTGATTTGTACAGAGGGCTAAACAATTGCCTGATGAAAGTGTGACTTTCTAGAGTACCAACCTGAGTCACTGAGGACCATACCGGTGTTGTCATTTTATTATTCTGTTAATATTTCAATACAGGACTGATAAATACATTTAATACAACTTCATGCTTCTGTACCCATGCGTACTAGTCAATGATATTGCTAGATTGTGACTTTGTTTCTCCCTGAGCCAAACAGCCTCAGCATTCTTTCCAAAACACTCTTCCAGTTTGATTAGAATCTGCATAGGCTTGAGGAATCAATTGCTGGTCATTTGTTGTGATATATAGTAACGCATTCTTTATGCCTCAGTTTTCTCATCTGTTAAAAGGCTGAGGTTGTGATCTGAGGCTTAAATTAAAGAAGAGACATTGTCAATCAATATACTATCATGTGGTGACAAATAAGAGGGACCATTTCAAACAGACTTGTCACCTCCTTTCTGCCCTCTGACTTCTGAAAAGGCATATTTAACCTGTTTTCCCTTTGCCCTGAGAATACCGTATTTTTCCATGTGTAAGATGATATATTTGTCCAAAATTGTTAGACCAAAAACCAGGGGTCATCTTATTTATTTCTTAATGTCAAGGTAAAAAAGTAGGGATCATCTTATACATGAGGGCATTTTATACATGGAAATATACAGTACTTACTGGCAGCGCGTGGTAGCATTACCCAAAGATCACTCACAGATTACAGTCCTAACATTACCCCCAAAGTTTCATGCTTGGAAATTTACCACACAAAGAAGTATTATAAAATACTGGTCATCATATTTTAATACATTTCTGTTTATATCATTAGAGGCAAATTCTGTTTAGAAATAACTACAGGAACAGTTTTTATAGTTTATTTTCGCATTGAAAATCAGTCAGATTTGCTTCAGCCTCAAAGAGTGTGTTTATGAGGTCTGGAAAAACTCCAGCCATAAATGCTTCTATTTTTCATATTACATGGCTGGATACTTTCCAGACAACCCTCATATGTAAAAATTAAATAAACATGGCATCAAGCTGCACTTCTTCTTTTTCCTCTAAATGGGAAATGGGTTACACAGAGACCTGAATGAAAGTGAGAGAGAAAAGCCATGAGAAGATTTAAGGGGATACATTTCCAAACAAGGAGGAAAAATACAAAAATCCTGAGATGATATGAATTTGGATTGCTTAAAGCATAGCATCCAGAAATATGAAGTACTTAGGCATGTTACCAAAGATTTTTATACTCTCTATAGAGAATACATAAATAATCATAAGTTTTCTAATTTGTCTTTTATTACTAAGTAGAATTTAGTTTTATATTTTAGAGTTTAGTTTTACATTTTTTAATAGTTAATTCTGTCAACAATTAATTACAGTTAGTGACACTTTTTTTTTAATCAATTTTGGCTTAACATTTTTTCATCCAATAATTTTCCACTGTATTTTTTCTTCTTGCTGAAATACATTCTTTAATCTTTTAGTGCAACTCTTGGTTTTCGTGTCTGCTTTCTGTTGTTGTTCTTCTTCAAGTGACAACTTATCTGGGCATAAAATTTTAGATTATTATTTTCTTTCTGCACTTTGAAGATATCATTGAATATTATTAAATTGTCTTCTATCATCTTTTTCTGCTACATGAACATTTTCTCAGTTTAAGAACTATTCTTAGTAGATAAACAGTCTTTCTCTTTGGCAGTTTAAAATTTTTTGTCTTTTCCTTAATATTCTACATTTTTCAGTACGTGTGTTGATGTAGAATTTATTTATATATATATATTGTTGGCATTAAGAATGCGTTTATTATATGAAGATGCATGAATTCTTCAATTATTGAACATGTCAGCTATTTATCTTCAAATATTGTCCATCTGTCATGTTTTCCTTTCTTTTCATTTAGAAATTAATTTATACTTACGTTAGAGCCTCTCAAATTATTCTCTGGTTCTTAACTGTTCTTCATCTTATTTATCTATCTGTGATGCACTGTGAGTGCATTCATCAATTCTTAAAATTAACTAGTTCTACCTTTTTGAATATATCAGCATTTATACATTTTGAGAGTTTTAAGATTATTTCTTTATTTCCAAGGTTTCTAAGTTTTTCACAGAGCCACTTTTTTCATTTGTTTACTATGTTGAAAAAGGTGAAGTAGACATTATATTCTCATTTTAAAGATTGTCAAAGTGGTCTCTAAAATTAATCTTATTTGGAATAAATTATTGTTTTCATTGTTGATTTTCATGGTTTTCAATATACTTTTCTTTTGCCTCTTTTTGTGATGGGTTTGAAGAGAGACTTAGCTTCAAGTCTTGGCTTTTAGACCCTGTTAACCTTTGTAGAAACTATGATTCTAAGAACTCTATCCCAGAACCCAGAAATAAATTAGTTTTAGTACTACTACTGCTTTACATTTCTGTTCCACTTCTAGTATATGGAGATATTTATATTGTTTTTTGAGCTGTATTATTTTTAATTGATTTTTATCTGTCATAGCTTTTTTGTTTTAAGGTTATATTTTGAAGTGTGAAACTTGGAGGCATCTTAACCAGACTTCTTGAGACTTACTTAAATGTCTTATGTTTTCATAATTCATTTCTTTATTCAGAGATTTTAATAATTCATTGTTGTCTCCTGTTGAATATATTAAATAAGCTATAGATATTCAGGACAGTTGATTTTAAGAATAATACTTTATTTCATTAAAGAATATACCTGCTGTAACTACATTTATTTTTATCATGCTTAGTTCCCCAAATATATTTTAAATACAATTTAAATGTAATTTCAGTTGCATTTCTTTCTTAGGATTTTTAATATAAATTCAGAAATCAGAAATGACTTTTGACAGAACATGTAGTATAGTCTTGGGTCTTGCAAAAACAACTTTATTTAAAATCTAAAGCATCTCTATAACTCTTTAATGCCTGAGACAATTATTTTCTTATTCCTCACTTAACCTTCAGCCCTTTCCCCACCAAAATAACCCATTAAATTGAAAATTGGGGAAAGCTGGGATGGCTCAGCAGGTTAAATGCTCTCTTTGAAGCCCTGGGGATTGAGGATCAAATCCCGGCCCGGCCATGCAGACCCACATGCTGAACTGGGTGTGCCCCCATTTCAGTTCTTGCCGGGGCCTATGTGGGAGGTTCCCGGCCCAGTTCCTGCCCTGCACAGCGTTGTGCCCACCTGTGAAGTGAAACTATATGGAAAACTAATGTCAACCATGAAGACTGCTCTGGGCCCTCCCCCTTCTCTCTGTCTCTCTTTCTCTCTGTCAAAAATCAATAAAATAAATCTTTAAAAAAAAAAATTGAAAATTGGAGTGTGCGTACTTGTAAGCTGACCACACTGAAGTCTGCCTATCTTCCCAGTTCACCAGTACTGAAGGAGTTGCCTCTGCAAATCACATAATTAGCCAAGCACTGCTCATAATATCTGAATATAAAAACCTATTTAGAAAAAAAATCATTTTCAATGCAACCCAGAACTCTTCATTCTAAACTTTGGAAGCATGAAGAGACAATATTTGAGAGCTGTTGGTGGTTCCCAGTTCAATGTCCTGAAGAATACAGGTACTCGTGAACTTTAATTTTTGCTAATAAAGTTATCTACTTCACTGGAAACAAGTCATTTCCTTTATCTCCTGTTTTGTTTGATCAGAAATTATTTGAGCCATTCACAGCTTTAATGATTAAAGGTTACCAAGGCATGGGTATTGTCTGTGGTGATCAAAAATTGCCTACTTCAACAGTTGATTGTGTAGCAAACTTTGACAAGTAAGTGGATTAATGTAAAGGGGGGATTATCAATTCTTTTTTAATACTTGAAGTTAATGTTTAATTTTTTTGCTTTGTTTTTTAAGTTGCTCAAAGTCATAAGAAGTGGTAACATAGGATTTTCATGAGAAGAAGTCAGGGAATATAACTTCAAGTTTCTTATAATAAACATTAATCTCTCCTAGACCTTTTGGCTTCATTCTTTTGTATGTAAAATGGTTGTTATTAAATCGTTTTTCTTTTTAATACATATTTCTAATTGATCATAATCTAAAGCTTAATGTAGGAAAATCTAGCGCAAGGCCCCAAATTAAGCAAAATATATGCAATTTCTAATTTTTTCACATCTAATGGGTTAGAGCGTCTTACATGTTTTATGAAGTAAGAGCTACAACAGAATGGAGCGTCTGTGGACCTCTTACTGTGTATCTATAGTCCATTTCTGACTCTACCATTTATAGAACAGAGAGTCCACTAGACCCAACAGGCAGTAGGCAACTGCCTAGCTGATAGCTTTGCTGTTATCTCTTTTAATAAAAACTTAATTTCCTTTCTTGCTTCGTATACTGTCAGATATCAGCCCCTTATTTATTCCTGACAGCTACCAGTCAGCCTGTGAGCACCCAAGCCTTGCTGTGTTTATTCTCACCGTTTCCTCTTTGTACCTTCCATCCTCTTTTCCCAGCAAAACCATGGGAGAATGTGAGTTTGGGGCTGTTTCTAGGTAGGGCCAGCAGTTTCCATAAACATATCCCAGCTTGGCACCAAGAAGATGCTGAGGGAGCAGCCATGGCATGGACAGCCAAAAGCACTATGGAAATCCCAGGAATGTTAACCAAAAGAATCGCCCCAGTCCCCAAACACTTTTCTCACACACACTTACACAGTGTGGGACTGGACAAACAGCCCTTTCTGCTGTGTGGGGCTTTCAGCCTGTGGTTTGAAGCATGACAGGATATGGCAGCCTTGACTCTGGATAATGTAGTACGATGTAACAAAATGCATCAAATTAGAAAATGGAAACTTTTCTTTCCCTGAACTGTAATTTGGCTGTCACTTGGCTTTAAAGCAGCTGAAAACAATTTTTTGAAAGTGAATGTTTATTTCCTGAAGTTTTGTGAAGAATTATAGGCCTGTTCTCTACATAGTCGACATTCCACTGGCATTTCCCATAACTTTGTCAGGAGTGGCAGTTCCTAGCATGCGCATATGGGGGTCCTTTGCATTAAAAGATGCTGCCATTGAATGCATGCCGCCTTTGATCGGAGGCATGTGACATGCTTTACCTACAACTCTCATGAAACTCAGCACATTCTGTCAACATGTGTGTGTGTGCATGTGAGTGTGTATGTGTTTCCAAGATCATTTTTTAAATACTATGAGGAAGGTCTACTGGTAAAATTCCTGATTTTACATCTGTCTTATCACAGGAAGAGAGGGACAATCTGATGAAATTTTTATGAGCCATGTTGCCTGGTGTTCACTGAGAAACCTTTGCCTTTCTAGGGGAAGCTTTGTCCCCCTCCGGTGAGGGACTTTGTAACCTAATGCTATTGCTAGAATAATTACAGTCTAAGGTTTTCCTGTCAGCACCCAAGTTAGCTCAGTAAGGTTGGATATTTTGAAATTCTTGTACCTCATTGTCTAAAAGTATATGCTTTGCAGAATCAGGTGGTTGAAGACCAATGAGTTTGTCATAAAACAGCTTTTACATCGCTGAAGGGAATGACTTAAGGACATATGTGAGTGTCAAGTTTTGTAAAGACATGTGTTATATACATTAAGTAGCTTTATTGATATACTTTATCAGGATTTTCTGATACAGGAATTCAATTATATTATTTCTGTTAAATATTAGAATTAATATTTGGAAATAAGATTTTTATTATAATTAATAAAGTAACTTCTACATTAAACTTTCATAACATTTTAAATGAATACTTCTTATCACGTTCTTTAATGTAATCTCTATTTTTCACTAGCACCTTTCAGGGAAAATGTTATTCTTATATTCCAGCAGGGGAAACTAAAATGCAGAGATATTTCATAGATCTTAGATTGAATAGGCTTATGAGAAGATTTTAGGGTGCTTCTCTTAAAATGTTAGGTTGGTTTCAGGGTGAATAATCTTTGCATATCACCAAAACTAGCATTTGATCCCTGGTGTTAATTTTATGAGAAAACCTGTTTTGTTTTTTGTTTTGTTTTTGTTTGTTTGTTTGTTTGCCATCCAGGACAGTAAAGGTTTGTTGCTCTGTTATGTGTTATTTAGGAACATTTCAACAACTCCTAATTATTTAAAAACTCATTTGATTCCAAACCCTCTGTACTACAGAGATAAAATCAGAATTTTTAGCAATGGGAATTTTATACAAGGGTCTGTTGGCTTATGCTGCTCTGTGAGACTCAAAGTACTTAGTAATTAGCACAACTGTTTGTTGGTTTAAATTTAATACAGCAGCATCTTCGACCAAGTAATATGAACATGTACACTTTATTGGAAAAATGTAGACCTAACTTTTATTATATCTATGAATGAGATCAATGTTTTACTTTTGTCAAAATGATTCAATGACAATAAACTAGCATTTAAGAAGTCATTGTTTTCTAGAACATACATTTGGTATATACAGGCTTATAAGAAATTCAGATATCGTAGATGTTAGATACTGGTATACAGTTAAGAAAGCAAAATTTTCAAGAACACCTATAAAGGAGAGACAGGTTGCTATTTTTTCATCCAAGTTAGTCTCAATGGACTTAGCAGACTTAGCACTTTAATTTTCAGGGCAGTATCTTTCTATCATGCTTCATTGTCTTGCGACCCATTGCTTTGGAGAAAAAACAAATTGGAAAATGGGGGTCAGTGTAAGATGTAGATTTTCCTCTTTAACAGATATATTCAGAATATAAGTAGAAGGTGTTAAAAAGCAATTCTACAGACTGTCTGCCTGTGTCATCACAACCTTGATGATTTCACACATATTAGTGTGGACACTGAGCTGTCATACCCATTAACTCCTTCGCAATTAGAGGACAGGGAGCAGTTGGCCCCTCTGGTTTGAAGCCATAATGATGCTGTAGCTTAGATCTCACTTACAGATTTCAGAATTGTTTATTCAGTTGTTTGCTCACAATCTCTTTGGATATCTAATAGAAATTTCTAATTTAACATGTCACAACTGAACTACTGATCTTTTCTCTTGATTTTGTGCTACCAAATTTTCCCTATCTTGGTGAAATAGCAACTGCAGCTTTTCAGTTGCTCAAGCCAAAACCCTTGAAGGTCCCCTTGTTTCCCACCTTTTCTCATACCCCAAGTCTAATCTATCAGAGAATTTTTTTGATTCTACTTTCCAAATATATCTGTTGTCTAAACTACATATCTAGAATCTAAATAGCTTTGCACCACTATCATTGTGCTTCAAGACACTGCCATTTCCTTGCTTTGATAATTGTCTCATAAACCAGAGTGAATCTTTTAAAGTGCAAGTCAGATCTTGTTTTTCTGATCAAAACCCTGCATTAGCATTGGATTTCCATTTCACTTGACTAAAATGACACTGTTTTCCTAGTTACATAAAGAAATCCACATATAATACTCCTCCTAAATTCCACCCCTCCCCACCCAAAAAACACAAACCTTATTAGTTCTCTAATTTCTTCCTCTATAGTTTCCTCCCTTGTTCAATCTGCTTTAGGCACGTTGACCTTGAACTTGGCGTATCAGGTATGATTATACTCCAGGGGCTTTGGACTGACTGCCATCTCTGTCTACAACACACCCATATCAACACAACTCTCTCTCTCATTTACCTCATCTCTCTTACATATATCTAAAAATCACCAAATAGTCACCTATTTGGTGACCTTTTCTAAATGATCACTTTTGTAATGAGACCTCCTTGATTTAAAATATCCTTGTACTAAGTCTCCAATACTATTCACCCTGTTCTTTTTTCTTTTCTTCCCCATAACATTTTATTATGTTTTCTAATCATTGTGTTTATTGTGTAATATCTATTTCACTCTACTTCAATGCAAGCATCTTAGAGGAATCATGCTCTATGTTATGCCATTATATTGTAAACATGTAGGGCATCGATTGCCCATAGTAGGTGCTCAATAAATATTTGTCAAATAAAACTAGGAATAAAACAAGTTTGGGCTGTATCTTTGTTACTTGCATTTTGGAAATTTCTGACTAATACTTTTGGTAACTACCTTCCTCATTCCTCCCCATTCATTGGCCAGCATTAACTGTTCAGAAGACACATGACTATCACATATGTTACATTATGTGTTGATATAAACTAAAAGATATGGTCCCCTGCCCTCAAAGAGAAACAGGTGGTTGACTGCAACAACAAAAAAATGATAGCACATGCCCTGTATAATTCAGTGCAAAATTTTAATTTCTGTAAAGATTCAGAGGTAAAGACATAAATAAAGGTTAGAATACTTAGAGAAGCCTTCCTGGAACACAAAAGTATTTAAAAATTGGAGAATAATATAAATAATAGAGTACATTATAGAATCGATTTTATAAGGCTATTTTATGTATTTTATCCATTTGCTTTGTTATTACAAGGAGTTTTAGTTTTTCATAAAAGGAATTACAGCTAGGAGCCCCCAGAGTAGCTGACCAGGGTCTCTTACCAGAAAGAAAGGCTCATCAACAGAGTTTACATTCTGCTAAACTTACCTTTGGAATAAGCCATTGGGAGAAAGAAGAGGAGCCTATATGATTTCATTCTAAGTTAAATCGGCAAAATCAAAACTCAGGGATATGATGCTGCAAAGAAAGTAAGAACCTCCGGTATGTCAAGTTTTCCCTGGAGGGAAGTAGCCTAGTCAGACAAGCACTAAAGTCACATAATCACCTTATTTATGACTTTCAGTTCATCTCTGCTGGTATCGATCAGCGTACTTGGAAAGAGAAAGCAATGAATAGCACTCTTAGAGAAAAGCTTAAATATATTAGCCAGGTAATTGAAAGGCCTCAACACATACCAGGCTTCAGGCAATCCAAGAACAAAACAAGTTGAAACATATCATACTTGGAAATAGAAGAGCATCAAAATCATCCCCAAATGCTTGGATTTTATACCTTTTAACTTTTAAATACTAGAACCTATGTCTTGTAACTCTTCTCCAGTATGTGTGTTTATGAACATTTTTCTTGTTTATTGTGCCGTAATAATAGAATGACTTAGAGCAGGGGTGTCAAACTCAATTAAAACACGGGCCATTTGGTGCAACAGGCAAGATTCACGCGGGCCACATCACATTTACAAACGTCTCCGGAACTGAGCCAGTGCGTTTATACACGTCCACAGGCCCCCAGGAAAGGCACTGGGCCACGTCTATATTGTCTTCAGTAGTTAAAGGGTTAACGAGGGAATTGTGTGTATGGTATTGCCTCGATCTCCCCTAAGCGCTATTTTCTTCATAACAATTTTTTCTATTTTCATTTTATTTCAGAGCATCGTGGGCCACAAAAAAATACATGTGGCCCCCGGGCTGCCAGTTTGACACCCCTGATTTAGAGCAACAAAACATACCTAAAGAGTAGTTACCCAGGCAGTGTTCACGAGAACACAACCATGAAAAACTGCTCGACTCAACTTCACTGTGTATTGCTCATAATCACATATGTCAGTGTAAGATATCCTGACTAGTTAACATGAAGTTAAGTAGCTTGGCATATTTCATTATGTACAGTGACCCACCAAAAACCCAATGACTATAGTCTATCAACAAAATAAAACAAGAATGTAACTGTTGGGCTTACTAGAACAATAAGGTTACTTCATGACAAGGGCAGCATAGAATACACGTTGATTCATTTATTCATTCACTCAACAAATATTTGTTCATTCCCTTCTATTGCAACAAATGATTTGATAAGTGAAAATGGGGGGAAATATGAGAAAATTCAAAGTCAGGATGAGGACTTAAACATTTTGTGACTTAAATTAGAGAATGTAGAAAGCCGGGATGGCTCAGTGGGTTAAGCACTCACTTTGTAGCCACAGGGACCGAGGATCGAATCCCGGCCCTGGCTCATGCAGACCCACGTGCTGAACTGGGGTGTGCTTCCCATTCAGGAGGCCCCCAGTTTGGTTCTTGCCCGCCAGTTCAGCCCCTGGCTCAAAGGGATGTGCCTCCCACATGGGAGGCCACCAGCCCAGTCAAAAACTGATGACGTACAACTATGGAGACTGCTCTGGGCCCTCCCTCTTCTCTCTTCTCTCTCTCTCTCTCTCTCTCTCTCTCTCTCTCTCTCTCTCTCTCTCTCTCTCTCTCTCTCTCTCTGTCAGAAACAATAAAAAAGATCTTTTAAAAACTTAGAGAATGTTACTACTATGAATGGAGAAGTGTTGTACTGGTGCAGTGAAGATCCTGGACTGGAAGGAGGGAATCTGGATTTGGGGCAGGAGATGGTCCCACCTGTGTAGAATAAAATCATGTTAAAAAACAATGAATTTCAACTATGGAGACTGCTCTGGGCCCTCCCCCTTCTCTCTGTCTCTGTCTCTGTCAAAATCAGTAAAATAAATCTTTAAAAAAAAAGAAAAGGCCAGGCTAGGGGTACAGCAAGGAAAGAGGGGGAGTGAGAGAAGTGACAGGAGACAGCCATGAAACATAAATAGGCCATAGTAATGACCGAATGAAAACTATGGGAAATTCTTTTTTTTTTTTTTTTTGGCAAAGTAATGAGAATAGAAGCCTGATACTAGGGCATGGCAGAGAAGATGGAAGCAGCAGATATAGACAGCTTATTAGAAAAGTTTGACAGTGAAAGGGAAATATATTATAGCATAGCTAGAGAAGGCAACTGAGTCAAAAGGACATTTTCTGGGAGAGCAGAGAACTGTACCTGTTTGAAGAAATAGGGTAAAAGCTGTGAGGAGGGTTTGGAGGTGCCTAGAAGCCTAATTGAGAATTAGGTTCTTGGTGGTACTGGGGAGGAGAGGAGTAGGGTGGTACAAAAGGGACTCTGAGCTATGGAGGGGGAGGGGCTTGTTTCTTGAGACAGAAGCTCGGATAAGAAATGAGAAAGTGGGGAAGCTGGGATGGCTCAGTGGGTTAAGTGCTCACTTTGTAGACCTGGAGACCAAGGATTGAATTCCGGCTCCAACCCAGGCAGACCCATATGCTGAGCTGGGGTGTACCCTCAGTTCAGTTCTTGCCAGGGCCTATGTGGGAGGCTCCCGGCCCAGTTCCTGCCCTGTGCAGCCCTGCGCCCACCTGTGGAGTGAAACTATATGGAAAACTAATGCCGTCAACTATGGAGACTGCTCTAGGCCCTCCCCCTTCTCTCTTTCAAAAACAATTAAAATAAATCTTAAAAAAAAGACTGAATCTTATTATTAAAAAAAAAAAGAAAGTGAGAAAGTGGTGTCACTGAGTCACTGTATCTAAATGCCAATAGATGGTGACTTGAAATTAGCAGTGATATAAATGCTAAAGGCAGTATCTGAGGAGGATGATAATGTTCTTCTCTTCTATCACAATTGTATCATGACAACAAAAGCATACTCTTAGGCCCACCTATAATTAAGATATAGCCTTTCTTACGCAATTTAATTTCCACTGAATTTCTAAGTCTGATTTTTACCAAAATATGTTTTTTTCAGCAGTCTTGTTTTTTCTCTTTATTTTTATGTACTTGCTCTGCCTAAGCATGTCAATCTTCTGCATGTTGCTTATGTTCCCTGGACTCACCTCTCCTTGTCACGTTCCTCTGATTTCTTCTCTTCTGCGAAAGAAATTCTTTTGTCTCTTTAGATAAAGATCACCAGAACTTAATGTAGTTTGATACTTGCCTAATTGTCTACTTTTCTTGATTTTCAGTTTGAATTCTACTTGGAGCATGACTTACTTGGGATTAATACTAGCACCTTCCTTTGTGTTAAACATGTTCTGTTTTTACATTTTTAAATATGAGTCATTCAAGCTAGTGGGCTCCAAAGGGGTGGGCAGAGACATACAACACATTGGGTGAGCAAGATGGAATACATAAAAAAGGTACTAGAATTTACTTTTTATTTTTTTTATTTAAAAGAGAAAATTTTTTCCCAATATTTAGAATGAAAACTGAATTAGGCCCTCTTACCCAGTTTGTATGTTGCATTGTCATATGTCATGTGTGCTAAACAAATATTCAGTCTGTCATGGCATATTGTAGTTTATGTCTGCATGGTTTAGGAAGTCTTTGCATTATATCACCTACTTTAACAAAAAAGCTGTTCTTTATTAAAAAGTGCAAATGACTTTAAAAGATTCAGAAAAACCATGGATTAGAGGTTGTGCTCATAATGCAAGTACAAGCAAACAACTAAACATTAGCAGAGCTGTTGCTATTACTTTTCAAGTGAGCTCAACAACAGCCAGTATTCATGAAAAAACAAATAAAATGTACAAAGATCTGATAAGTAATTAGAAAACAGAATTGAAATTAAGAGACCTGTTTCAAATATACATTTGTACATATCATCCTTAGATATGGCCAAATCCCAAGTATGTATTCTGCTTTTAGTTACTAATGATATTACATGCGTTAATTTATAAATAAACTCAACATCATTTTTCTAATAAGAGTATACCATAACAGTTTGCAGATCTCTGATCTAGTATATTTTTTTATTGGCGAATATGAATCATTTTTCATGATACAACAAAATGTGAAGGCCCCTGCAACTGTAAAACGTACCGTACCTTTGAGAATAGAAGGTTTGCATGGCTTTTAAAACTATATTTATTTCTTTAAGCCACTACACAGAAGAATTAAAAATAAGCCTTTCTACTGACAAAGATTAATAAAATGTCCCAATGGTGAAGATACTGTGATAGACTGTCATATAGTATAGGCACTGATTGTTTTAGGTTGAGTTACTATTCTCTCTACATATCATGATGTGTTCAATAGCTACTGTAAATTGTGGGTCTTGATGGAAGGGACCATGAACACTTTCTAAAACTTAATTTCACTTCTACCAAAGTTTTAATGACCTAATTCTAAGTAGCTTATTTTAGGTGCTTCACTAATGTATATTCCCATTTGGAACTTAATTTTTCTTAGGACACTTCCAAGGGCTTATGGAAAGGACACTTCTCAATAGTCCTACTGTGGGAGACAAACACTCTAATAATTTTTTCCTCAAAGAGAACAGAGCCCTTTTACATTGTGACCACCAGCCACACTTCATTTTCCATGATGATCTGAGAGAATTTTCCTTTCCCATAGTTAGCATGGGGACACAATCGCAAATCCGATTGCATGAATTACTATTGATTCAAGAATTGCAGCAAGAATTCTATAAACTATACTTTCAAGATTTTAAATGTTGTATATAGGTTTCCACGTGTAGACATTATTACATTCAAAAATTAAAATAAGCCAGCTTTTCGTTTTATTAATTTTTTGTTTAAAAATTGAGAAGCTATATTCATGAATCATTAGCTAGTCCTCATTGGCATGGTGACAAATACTATACAATTAAAAAGACTATTTTAATTTTTTTGAATTATAAAAATGTGTTAAAAATACAAAGTGTTTACAGCAGTGACTGCTTAGATTTACATAGTACCCATTTCAAAGTTTTCAAAGTACTTTAGAGACTTATTAGTTCTCACATTTTTCCCTGGAGTAGACAATGAACAGAATAGAGAAAAAAATTAAGCAACAAAGTCACATGGTACTCTCAGACTTCATTAATAAGCAAAGAATAATATAATCAGGAATCACCTTGTAAAAGAGTTCCACTAGATCAAGAAGTTACCTAAGATATAAAATCCAAATTATTTAAGATGATGGTATTTTAATACGTTTTACTCCATCTAATAAAACTAACATCAACTAGACTATATAATATCAAACTGTCTTGGTGTGGATTGCATAATTTTTGAAAACAGATTTTTTCTGAAGTGCTAATGTTATGCTATATTCTGATAAAGATTTGGAGATGCAGACTACTAGGATAAATACGTACTTAAGCAGTGAAAATAAACCTCTCGGGGAAATCTAGACTTTTATATTCAAAAGACTGTGGACCAGACAGGATAGCTCAGACAACATTCTTTTTGTCCAGGAATTCCAGACTTTAATTTTCTCAGACTGAGTGGGTAGGAGAGGTAGGAGAACCAATTCAAGACACCAAGACTCCTTAAAAGTGTGTAGCCCTCTGCTTTCTAAAGAATAAACAGGGGGAAACATTGTAAAATATCTCCTAAGGTAAAGAAAGTGGTTGATGGTAAGACTGGAGAGCAAAGAGACTCTAAAGAGTAACTCCAAAATCTTACAACTGGGCAGTAAAATATGATGATATTCTCAATAATTATGAAAGCTGGTGGCTTGACTGTGAAGCACAGACTGATTTCTGATAGTGCTCAGATGTCAGTCCCTGTTGATAAGAAAGTTGTATCAAACCCTCAAAATAGTTCAAGCTGGTAGTGAACTGAATGAAACAAAAGCAGCAATACAGTCCAGACCCAGCTAACCTAGTCATTGCACCCCTAGTAGGCTGACAGAAAAAGTAATCTGCAACCTGTTGGAAATAAATATTATTTACTTTAGATTCTGCTTTTCTTGTATATAAAATGTCTAGCATACACATACAGATTATAAGAGATAATACAAGGTAAGAAAATGGCATCTATGATCAAGCTTTAAGTAAACTTGGAAGAGTCAATAAAAAAAATCTACATTAAAAAAAATGTTTGAAAAAGTAAAGAGCATCTGAGATCTGTGGAAAAATATTAAATCGTCCAAGAAGGAGAGGAAAAGGAAAAGGGAGCACAATGTTTGATGAAATAATAGTTAAGAATACTCTAAAAACTGATGAAAGATCCAAGCCACTTAGCAAATATAACCATGCCAAATACAAATAAAAAGACACTGTAGTCAATTACTGAAAACCAAAGGTAAAGAGCCAGGAAAAAAAGATCCATGTGTACTAGTGAACAGTAATAGAGAGGATGGATAAGTTCTTACTAGAAATAATGGAAGCCATAAGATAAAAGAAGGACATCCGGAAACTGCTGAAAGAACAAGAGACCTGTCAACTTCAAATTTTATATCCAGCAAAAATATTCCTTAAAAAGGAAGGCAACATAATGGTGTCTTCAGATAGGAAAAAGCTGAAATAATTTATCTTCTTCACAATATAGAATGCAGATAGAAATTCTTCAGACTGAAAAGAATGGAACTAAATGAAAAATTTTGAGCTTTTTTTCTGTTTTAGTTATGTGTATTTATTTATTTAAAATATGAAGTATTTAAAGCAATAATGATACCAATGTATTGTGAAGTTGTTAACACATTTAGAAGTAAAATATAAGACAAAAAGAACACAAAGTATGGGGGTGTATATAGAATACAACTACGTAGTTTTATACTATTTAACATTCAGTGTACTATTATTTGAAAGAAAAATATGATAAAGATGTATATTATATACATATTCACTATTAAAATGATACATAATATGTATAGCTTAACAAACAATGAAATAAAGGAAAATTCCCAATAACATCCATTTCTTCCTCAAAAAGGCAGGAAAGTAGTTGCAAAGACAAAAAAAATAAAAATAAAATAAAATAGTGGAATAAATATAAAACAAATATTAATATGGGAAATTAAGACAAAAATATTAATAACTGCATTAGATATAAATTGACTAAAGCCTTCTCATAAATGACAGACATTTTTAGAATAAAGTAAGAAACAAGATCTAATTTATGATCTGTGTATAGGAGACACAGATAGGTTAGAGATAAAAAAAAAAAGTACAAAATTATGTAACATGTAAATACTAAATATAAAAAAGCTAATGTTGGGGAACCCAGGATGGCTCAGCAGTGTAAGTGCTCGCTTTGCAACCCTGGGGACCAAGGATCCTGGCCCTGGCCTCTGTGTACCCATATGCTGAACTGAGGTGTGCTCCCATTTCATTTCTCACTGGGGCAAGCTTCCCATGTGGGAGGCCCCTGATTTGGTTCCCTCCCCAGGCATGCTTCCCATGTAGGAGGCCCCCAGCCCAGTTACAGCCCTGTGCAGCCTCACCCCCATGTGTGGAATGAAACTATATCGAAAACTAATGATGTATAATTATGAAGACTGCTCTGGGCCCTCCCTCCTCTCTCTGTTTTTCTCTGTCTCTGTCTATCAAAAACAATTTTTAAAAATCTTTAAAAAAATAATTCAAAAAGCTTACACTACCTGATTTAAAGATTTACTAAGCTATGACAAGTTGAGATTGTATACTTTGACTCAATGTTAGACAATAGACAAGTGTAAGAGACCTGGAATTCCAAAAACAGACATGCATGTGGCAACTTAAATTTTAATCAAGGTACCAAATTAATCCAAAAGAGACAGCAAAGTCTTTTTAGCAGATATTGCTGGAACCATTGGAAATGAACTGCCCTTCACTCCTCATTCTTTACATAAATATTAATTTAAAATCATCATAGTTACAAAAGTGAAATCATAAAGCTCCTTGAAGAAAACATTAGGAGAATATCTTTCTTACCTTGGGATAGACAAAACTGTGTTACTCAGAATACAAAGAGTATTAATCATAAAGATGAAACTGATAAATTAGACCTCATCACAATTAAGAATACCTGCTTATCAAAAGATACTATTAAAAATAAGTATGCAAGCCACAAACTGGACACAAAATAATTTTAGCAAAATAATCTGAATATTTAAAAAGTCCAGAACATCTAGCAAGTCCTTATCAAATCAATAATAAGATGACAAATAATTTTTTAAAAATAAGCAAAAGCCAGTGAATGACTACGGAGAAAAGATCAGACTAATACCATGAATGTGGACAAAGATTTAGCTACAACACTGGACATCATGGTGTGTTTCATAAGAGAACAAGCAGTAGTACAAATTTCATTGATAGGAGATTGACTAAACAATACCAAGGCATCCATTAAAATTGTATATTTGCTTACAGGGAAAAAGGTTTGTGATATTAAAAGTTATGATGTTAAAAAAAATAAGCAAAAGCTTAGTGACTTCTCAAAAGAATATATGATGGTCATAAAGCTCATGAAAAAGGTTCTTAACATCATCAGTCATCAGGGAAAATATAAATTAAACCACAGTGAAATACCATTCATAGCTATGAGAATGGCCAAAATAATTAAAAAGAAAAAGACATTGAGATCTCTAAATGTTTGTCATTAAAACTGAGTCTTTTTGTTTTTGTCTTTGGTTTCATTTAAAACATAAAGAAATTGGGAAAGCTGCGTTGGCTCAGCAGGTTAAGCACTCACTTTGAAGCCCCGGGGACGAAGGATCAAATCCCGGCCCCGAGGAAGACATACATATGGCCAACAGATATATGAAAAAATGCTCCACATCACTAGCAATTAGGGAGATGCAAATAAAAACCACAATGAGATACCATCTTACACCTGTTAGAATGGCTATAATCAACAAGACAAGGGATAACAAGTGCTGGAGAGGCTGTGGACAAAAAGGAACCCTCATACACTGCTGGTGGGAATGTA
>PVKE010025121.1:0-23295 GCA_004027555.1 Craseonycteris thonglongyai
CAGTTTACATTCCCACCAGCAGTGTATGAGGGTTCCTTTTTGTCCACAGCCTCTCCAGCACTTGTTATCCCTTGTCTTGTTGATTATAGCCACAGAATGAAACTTTTAAGGGCGCATGATTTTGGAAAGTTAAGAAACTGACCTGGGCAGGGGTAGGTGACAGGCCCAGCTTTCTTTCAGAGGGAGGCTCACAGAGGTCCCCTGGGCTCTCGAGCCATCCACACAAGGGCTTCTCCCACAGTACTAATGTGGGGTGGGAATCTAGCCTCACTTTGATGGCCATCTGGACATCTTTCACCAGCATCCTGTGCTCCTGACGGAGGCACCTTTAAACCCACGGAAAAACCGGGAACGAGCTGCTGAAGTTTTCTTTGAGACCTTCAATGTGCCAGCCCTTTTCATCTCCATGCAAGCCGTACTCAGCCTGTGAGTAGCAGCCTGGCTGGCTGGCCTGGCCCCTTGGGGAAAACCGGCCTTTGGCTGACTCGAGGTTGCCTCTCCTCTGGGTTGGTTCAGAGCAACTTGAGCACCTTGCTACGGAAGGGTTAAAGATGCCGGGAAAGGGACTGTCTCCCAGTCTCATACTCTCAATGGGTTTCACAGCCAGGGCTCTGTGTTCTGCCCGCTGGGAAGGCCACATGCTGCTACAGCTCTTCCTGAAGGCCCTCGTAATATATGTGTTCAGATAGTCAGTGCCTGCGTGTGCCAGGTGCTATGTGAGGCTGGTGATAGGGTTACGATGAAAACACCGCCATGGTCCCTGATCTTAAGCCCCTGTCATACTCCCAGCCTGCCTCACACCAGGGTTAGGTCTATGGCTGAGGTTGTACACTGGTGACCTGCCAGAGTGTCAGCTGCTATTTATCAAGCATTGTGGGCTTTTCCCCCTCATATCACAGCAATATGTGTCTGTACCACTGTCTCTACCAAAAGAGAGAAAACTAAGGACAGACCTAGAGGGCCTTGGGGAAAAAGATTTTTGTGGAAGTGAAAAAATTCTTATTTTCCTTTACTCATTTACTTTTCCTGCCTAGTCCCTGTAGGCATTTGAGTTTTTCCCTCTTGCCTAGGGAGTAAAAGCTTCCCCTTATGTCCCTCAAATGGTTGAAGCCTAGGCTATCTGTTAAGATTAGAAGGCCTGGGGAAGCCGGGATGGCTCAGTGGGTTAAGCGCTCACTTTGCAGCGCCGGGGACCGAGGATCAAATCCCGGCCCCAGCCCGTGCGGAACCATATGCTGAACTGGGAACTCCCCCAGTTCAGTTCTCTCTCTGTCTCTGTATCTCTCTCTGTCCAAAATAAATAAATAAATAAATAAAAATATATTAAAAAAAAAAAAAGATTAGAAGGCCTACTTTTCTGGGAGTGGGGAGGCAGCTGGAGAGGCTTAGCTCCTTTCATTCAGGCATTTCAAGGCTTGCTTCATTGCTCAGGCTTCCTCAGTACTCAGTCCAGTCTAAGGTCCCCAGAGAAAGGCAGGCCCTCACTTTAGTTAAGCTGATTGAACACTAAAAAGAAATGAGGGGAAGCCGGGATGGCTCAATGGGTTGAGTGCTCAATTGCAGCCCCAGGGTCCGAGGGTCGAATCCCAGCCCCAACCTGTGCAGACCCATATGCTGACCTGGGGTGTGGCCCCCACTTCAGTTCTCCCCGGGGCAAACCTCCTATGTGGGAAGCCCCTGGCCCAGTTCCTGCCCTGTGCAGCCCCACGCTCACCTGTAGAGTGAAACTATGTAGAAAAACTAATGACATGCAACTATGGAGACTGTTCTGGGCCCTCCTCCGTCTCTCTCTGTTTCTGCCTCCCTCTCTTTCCCTCTCATCAAAATAAATAAATAAATAAAAAGAAATGAGTTTCTTCCCAGAGTAAGTAGAGTTATTGATAGTTTGCCTCCTTTGCTTTAGTTATGCCACAGGTAGGACCACAGGTGTGGTGCTGGATTCTGGAGATGGCGTCACCCATGCTGTGCCCATTTATGAGGGCTTTGCCATGCCCCACTCAATCATGCGCATTGACATTGCTGGTCGAGACGTCTCTCGCTTCCTTCGTCTCTACCTGCGTAAGGAGGGCTATGATTTCCACTCATCCTCCGAGTTTGAGATTGTCAAGGCCATAAAAGAAGTGAGTGCTGCCTCATGGGCCCAGGGATGGGACAGGGAGTGGGAATAGAGCAAGCAGAAGCTCCATGACCTGGAGTGAAGAGAGGTGAAGTTCCCGTTCTGGGGGTCTGGGTCAGGCTCCATTCTCCCCAGCCAGGCCTCCTGTTGCTGTGTGATCTCCAGCTGGGACTCCTTATGCTGATAGACCACCCTTCCCCAAGTGCTGCCATCTCAGGGAAAAGGGAGCTACTTCTATTTCTTAAACTGGGTGATGGGCACACCGATGATCATTATGTTTTTATACCTTATGTACAAATTACGTACGAGTATGGTCTTTTACATCCTTAAAGACTTCAGAATACATTTTTCTTTTTAAGCAAACTAAATGCTCTTGCCACCTGTAGCTCTAGGGAAACGAAACCTCTGAGCTGGGTTGATGGGAACTAGAACCTATATGAATAGTAGAAGAAAGATGCCTGAGTCTAAAATTAGGTTGTGGTCTCAGACCCGGATCCAAAGAACCAAATTTCCATGCTTGCCTCCCAGGAAGATGGAGTAGGTGGTAACTCATATCCTAAATGTCACCCAGTGAAGTCCTACAGAAGTCTCCTGCTCCTGCTTCGGGGCAGCAGCTCTAACAACCTTTAGAGCAGATTTCGCAGCAGCACACCACTCCCTCGGGACTTTGACCAGGTAGGCATCAGGTTTCCTGCCTGCCTAACTTGTGCTTGGTTCTGCAGAGAGCCTGCTACCTATCCATAAATCCCCAGAAGGATGAGACACTAGAGACAGAGAAGGCTCAGTACTACCTGCCCGACGGCAGCACCATTGAGGTAGGCAACTGGACCTCTCCCCTCAGGCCCCCAAAAGCTCTGGGCACAAACAGCTCACCATGGGGAGGTTGGAGTCAGATGTACCAGTCCTTTTACACCCCTTGCCTGGAGCAGTGGAGCGCCTGAGCAAGGCATCAGGGTCTTTGCTTCTCCCATGTGGACGGGAGGAGACACCAGAGGCATTTTCTTAGGTCAGGATTGGCTTAGGAGTGGATGTGGTTAGTGCTCCTTAACCACCTGGGTACAGCATAGGGCAAGATGCCTCTTCCTGGACCTCCACTGATAGGAAGAAATTTCCATGAATGAGTGAACCCATGTATTAATGCCAAAGGTCTCTTGGCTAGGAAATGCCAGAGTCAGGATTAAACATAGGAGCTTCCTCTCTTTAGCTTCCCAAGAGCCTTATCTTTGTTCCTTGAGTCCCTTAACATACAAAGTCTTCCATAATCCTCACTTTCATAGCCACTGGTTACTAAAACAGGGACAGAGGGGTGTTTTCCATTCCAACTCCCAAAGGGACCTCAGCCCCAATCCCAGCCTCTGAAATTTGCCCTTCACCCTGCAGATTGGTCCTTCCCGATTCCGGGCACCTGAGCTGCTATTTAGGCCAGACTTGATTGGCGAGGAGAGTGAGGGCATCCATGAAGTGCTGGTATTTGCCATCCAGAAGTCTGACATGGACCTGCGGCGCACACTTTTCTCTAATATTGTCCTCTCAGGAGGCTCCACCCTGTTCAAAGGTTGGTCTTTGTTCTTGGGCCTTCCCCAGGAAGATTCCAGATCTTGCTATACCTAGATAGATGCCCAGAGTATTGAATTGAGATTCTCCTTTTCTGCCCATTCAGGTTTTGGTGACAGGCTACTGAGTGAAGTGAAGAAACTGGCTCCAAAAGACGTGAAGATCAGGGTATGAGTAAGGTGGGGGCGGGGGGCTTGGGCTTGCAGGGGTGGGGGTGGGGGTGGAACTGGGCCAAGGGTCCAAAGTGCCCCATGGTATGGCCACCCCTCCAGCTCTGCCCAAGCCTTTGGGATAGCCAAAGGTATACAGGCACCACCAAATGGCTCGAGGACCCACTTTCACTTTCCATCTCAACAAATGGGGGGCAGTTCTAATACCCAGAGGTGGCACAGTGCTAGGCTGAGGGCCCCGCGTATGGTCTCCAGGGAAACTAACATTGACAGGAAACTGACTTTTACTGCTCCCCTGTGACACAGTGCAACATCTTAGTCACTACTGAGGGGAGCTAGCCTGCCTGAGGAAGGAGGGATCCTACATAAAGGAGTCTGCTTCCCATTGGCCCCCAACAGAGCCACATGCTGCCCCCATATAGCTCCAGCTTCTCTGGGAATTGTTCTTAAGGCTGCTGGAAACCTGCTTCTCAAGATGAAAGTCAGGCTGGTCACAATACCCTCCAGAGAGGCCACAGGGCCCAGTAGGGACATAACTTAAAGCCTGTTGTGTGAAATGCATCCACTGCCAAGCCCTACTTGGGCAGTGAGAATTGGCCATAAGGAGGGGAGTTGGAAGGGAAAGGGAGATGAATGTCTCAGATTCCTCTTGCCACCCACCCTTGCAGATATCTGCACCTCAGGAGAGACTGTATTCCACATGGATTGGGTGAGTAGTTCTTCTGGGGATACCCCTTGCTCTGCACCCCATTACCTCCACCACACCCCATCCCTTTAAAAAGCCTGATCTGGTTTGGCCCCATGGGGCCAGGCTGGCTCCACAAATACCTATACCCACACTCTTTCTCACTATGTTCCTTTGGATTCCCTTAATTCCAGGGGCTCTATCCTCGCCTCCCTGGACACCTTTAAGAAGATGTGGGTCTCCAAGAAGGAATACGAGGAAGATGGTGCCCGATCCATCCACAGGAAAACCTTCTAATGTTGGGAGATCTTCACCTCGCTCTGAAGTTAACTCTACTTTAAAACTCGCTTTCTTGAGTCGGAGTGTGCGAGGAACTGCCTGTGTGTGTGACGGTGTGTGTGGGTGTGTGGGTACAAGTATGTGCGCCTATGCGAGTGCAGTGTGGTCCAGGGATCCCAGGGCCCAGAAAGGACAATGGTGATGGCCTGAGACCTGGGGTTGACCACTAACTGGCCCCTAACAGGGAAGTGCTGGCCGAGGGCTCCAGTCCTTCGTCAGCTGGGCCTCGGTACTGGCTGGGTGGGACTATGTTTACTACCATGGGGAGACCCAAGGGGAGGGAGACCCAACCCCCAGGAGACCTTGTTGCTGCCCATTCTGGGTGCCCTGAGGCCCAAGGCAGCAACTGCCTCCCTTGCTCATTACTCTGTTCTCGATGCCTCCTGATCATGGACCCAGGACTGAGACAAGGGTTGAGATCTGTCTGGTTTTGACTGTAGTTTGGGGTTGGGTGGCTGGAAAGGCTGTTAGACTCCAGGGTCAGGGGAGTGCAAGATATCCTCAACTTCACCTGGGGACCAGGACTGTACTGGGAATTGGAGGAGGGCAGGAGTGGTGCTACTTCAGATTGGTGGCTGTTAATGTTCCAACCTCTAGCCCCCACGCAGGGGGTGCAGGGGGTCTTGGGAGAATTTAAGGAGCCTGTTGGCCCCAGGCCCTGTTACTTGCTTTTCACACATCCTTGGGCAGTGCCGTCTTCAAACAGTTTTATTTATTGAAGTGTCTCTTCAGGAGGGGGACTCGAGAAAGGAAACTCATCGCCTCCTGCCCACTAGTTCCCTGTTCACACTCATGTTTTACAACACCTAGGCTTAGCATAGCTTCCAGGGCCCCACCCCTCCCTACTAAGGGTAAACTGACAGTATCCAAAGGCTGAGGCCATTTGGGATCCGAGGCTACACTTAAGTCACTCCCAGCAGCCTTTTTTCCCTCCCTCTCCCACTTGCTCACTGTCCTGGAGTCAACAGGCTGATTGCTGGTTGGGTTTTCTAAACCAGGAGGTAGAATCATTCTTTGGCAGAGGCCCTAGCAAAGGAGGGGTGTTGGGGATCCAGCCCCTTTAAGACTGGAGAAAGCCGCAATTAACCAAGTTGCCTTTGCCCACTCTAGCTGACCCCAGGGGGCTAGGTTACAGAACCGAGAAGGCCCCCTCTGGGCTGATTTTGTGCCATTCTTGACTTCGGACTTGTTTGGTTAGGAAGGGACAAAGCCACATCCAAGTGCCAGGGGCTGATGGGCTCAGGCTCATCTCTGGTCCAGTGGAGCCAGGCACCTACCCTGGACTGGCCTAGGTTGTGGTCCAAAGGCCCGTCAACCCAGATGGTACAAAGCTGGGGCTAGCAAATGTTCACCGGCACCCTCTCCTGACACCAAGACCTGCCTCAGTCCCAGATTCCAGGCAGTATTCTCCCCTATGCCATCCAACGACCAAAGGCCCTGCCAGGTGTGGGCCACAGCAGATGTGTGAAAGCGATGTGGCGACCCGTGGACTGCAGTGTGCTTAACCAGCTCACCTCCCTTCTCTTAGCCCAAGCTGCCCCTCGCACAGCCTCGCACAAACCACGTTGCCTGGTGGGGCCCAGTGTACTTAAATAAAGTCCTTCCAATAGACACATCTGTTGGTCCTGTCTGTAGTAGGTACCAGTTGGGAAGTGGGAGGAGAGGGTGGTGGGCCCTGAATCTGAGGTGGTGACTACTCCATACTCTAGAGGGCAATGTTGCATCAGCCAGACGACTTGGCCAGACTTTAGCCCAAGTTCCATCCTGTTAAGCCCATGGGTGAGGACTGAATGAGGGTAACGGCTCTTGACATCCCTGAAGTCAGTCTCAAAACTTCCATTTGTATAAGAAGCTCAGGAGCTTATTAAAATGCAGTTCCTTGGGCCCATGCTCAGATATTTTGATTAATCAGCTCTCCATTTTAAACCTATATATAATATTTGGGGGGAGCAGAATTGCTAGGCACTTTACAAATGTTAACCCATTTGATCCAACGACCCTACAAAGTGTCGGTATGTTTATTCACTTCATAGATGAGGAAATAGAGCCACAGAGTGATCATGTAATTTCCCAAAGCTCTGTTCTTAATTAGCTAGAATTTGAACCCTAGTAATATAGCCCCAGAGCCTATATTCTTAGCCACTATGCAGACCCTCAACAAACCACTGAACCTAGAACAGCGAGTGGTTTCCAGTCGGTCAATTTTGCCCCACAGCACACACTTGGCAACTCCTGGAAATGTTCGGTTGTCACCACTGGGGGAGGGGCAGAGGTGCTATTAGTGTCTAGTAAGCAGAGGCCAGGGGTGCTGCTAAACATTCATAACAGAATCATCTGGCCTCAAATGTATCTGCCAAGGCTGAGAAACACTGGCCGAGAGCAGAAGTTCTTGGTTCCAGCTGCGTGTTAAAATCACGACAGAGCTTTCCAAAGCCCTAGTGCCCGGGCCATACCCTACCAGGGGTCTCCAAACTACGGCCCGCGGGCTGGATGCGGCCTGTGAGGCCCTCTCATCCAGCCGTGGAGACCTTTTTATCTGAATAAAATAATATTAAATAAATAATTAAAAACGTCTATGTTTTGATTCTTTTTTATTTGGACCTCGAGTGTGTAGTCAGCCCCCAAACTGCTGTTTGATAGTCAATGCAGCCCGCGGGCCGAAAAGTTTGGGAGACCCCTGCCCTAGACCGATGAAATGAGAATCTTAGAGAACAGAACTCAAGACATCACTATTTTTGACCGCTCCCTGTTGACTCCAAGGTTGAGGACCTCTGGCCTAAGCAGCCACTCTTCCTTGACCACCATGTCCTGCAGCACATGTGAAATGCACTGCAACCACAGGCCTGAAAGCCTTTTTGCTCCCAAGTGCCCATGCAGCTACTGGTCCACACATTCCCCCTGCTACCTCTGTGAATCTGATGTGGGTGGCCCCCAAATGACTTGGGGGAAAAAGTGAGTGCTTTCCACGTTAAGTGAGGAAATCCCCAACCCACCATTCTCACACAGCACAGACCTCAGGAGTAGGAACATAGGAACGGAATGACTTTAATCCATCTATGATGAATCTCTTTAGGGGCCAGATGAGGATGGGGGAGCCCTGCTGTAGTGGGGACATGCCACTTCAGACACAGCTACCACTGGAAGGGTGGAGGGAGGGGAGCGAGTGGGACATATAGTCACTTCCCCTGACTAGCTGAAAGGGAGAAGTTGCAGTTGCAGGATCAAAAGTGGTTCCTGTGCCCAAAGGAAGTGACAGCCCCAACCAGGTAGGATAGGCATCTGTGCCCCACGGCAACCCCATGTGACAACAGCAGCCCCATCCTTTCTTGGTCCTCTTCCTCCTGCCCCATAAGGGCAAGCAGGTCCCTGAGCACATTTTGGCCCAGCCTTTGTCCAAGCTGGGCCCAACAGCCAAGCAGGATCCTAGACCCAGTGAAACACCTGGCTCAGTCCCAGCAGCTCCCATTCTGCCATCTGTCCTCCAGGATGCACCTTAGGAAGGCCGGGCAGCAGGACACCAGGCTAGCAAAAGTGGCTCTTGCCCAAAGATATAGGCAGTGTCCTCAGCAGGGTGGCCCTACCACACCTGTCACACTGTCTTAACATCCAGGGTTTGGGCTTGTGACAGATTCTGGCGCTGGGCTTTGATCATGTGCAGGTGTTTCCCATGCAGCGTGAACTTGGACCAGGTGAACAGCTGCAGCAGAGCACAGGTGATGGGCACCAGTACCAGCAGGTAGAAGCAGCCCTGGCGGAGCGTCGGGGCCTGAGCTGGGGGTGGGGCCGGGGGCTCTGGCCAGGGCTGGGCACTCCCCACAGGGGTCAGTGGGGGCTGCTGGAAGAGATCATGACCTAGGAGAAGAGAGCGCACAGAAAGAACAGGGTCAGCCCTGAGCTCCTCCAAGGTCCACAGTGCCACATCTCAAACACCACACATACACGTCCAAACCACAACTCTTGATTCCTCCCCCAACCCTGCTTCTCCCCTGTTCGTCCCATCTTGGTAAATGGTACCACCATCCACCCACCCAATAACTGGGGCCAAAAACCTTAAAGCAGGGATGTCCAACCTTTTGACTTCCCTGGGCCACATTGGAAGAATTGTCTTGAGCCACCCATAAAATACACTAACAACAACTGATGAGCTAAAAAAAAAAAATCACAAAAAAATCTCAATGCTTTAAGAAAGTTTACAAATTTGTGTTGGGCCACATTTAAAGCCATCTTGAGCCACATGTGGCCCACAGGCCACTGGTTGGTCAAGCTTGCCTTAAAGTCTCCCTAGATTCCTTGTTTAACTTTGGCACTCCCCAAAAACCAATCCTTCACCCTCCCCCAACTCCAAAACACCCCAAATCCAAACACTTCTTTCCAGCCCCCAGCTCCACCCCAGTTCAAGCCTCCACTGCCTCTGCCACAGCCTCTCTACAATCCATTCCCCATACAGCAGCCAGAGCCAATGCTTAAAAATGAAAATCACACCATGCTACTCCTCTACTTAAAACCCTTCTAATAGCTTCTCTTTGAACCGAGCATAAAATCCAAACCCTAACTCGCTTCCAGAGCCCCCATCACTTTTCCAACCTCATCTTCTAACGACCCCTGAAACTCTGGGCCACTTGCCACACCCTCTGTCTGGGATTCACTGAGCCCTTTCTAGACTAAAGCCTTTTGCATTCAGTTCACATCCCGAGTGTCACCTCCTCAGAGACCATCCCAGACTACACTAAGTAGCTTCTCAGTCACACTACAGTAAGTCCTCACTCAGTGAGGTCGATAGGTTATGCAACCTAAAGCAAAACGATGTTTTGTATAACAAAACCATTTTGGGATTCTGGGATAACTCCGTGATTGAGTGCCTGCCCCACAATCACGAGGTCTGGGGTTAGATTCCTGGCCCCAGCCCATGCAAACCCCACATGCTGAACTGCAGTGCAACTGGTAACTGCTGAGATGGCTCAGTGGAGAAGGTTCTCGCCTCCCATGCAGGAAGCCCCAGTTCGGTTCCCACCCCACATCTACTTGTATAGAGTGAAACCATGTCACAACTGATGGTGGACAACTATGGAGACTGCTCTGGGCCCTCCCCCTTCTCTCTCTTTCTCTTTCTCTCAAACAATATAATCTTTAACAAAATTTTTTTTTTTTACCACAGGCTAACTGATATAAACAACAGTTAAGTTTCGATGGCATCTTATCAACATAATAACAAAACAACATTGAACAAAATGACATCATTTGAGGCCATGCTGTATTTTTACCATCTCATTTATCACTACCTGCTATTTTCTTGTTTGGCGGTTTGTCATCAACCCCCTCTTCACCCGACTAGAATATAAGCTCCGTGGTGGCAAAGACCTTGTCAGTCTTAATTCATCGTTATCTCCCTAGTACTCAGAGCAGCACCTGGCAGAAATGGTATCCTATCTGTATTAATTGAATCAATGAATGAACTGTTCAAAGAACAGCAGAATCAAAGACCTAGTTCCTCTACCTATGTGGGGAGACAGAGGAGGTGTGGCAGCCCAGAGCGGCTCAGACCCAGCCCGTTGGCATGTGCCATCCTCTCTCCCTCACTGGACCTATACAACCAGGCTTGTCAGCTGGTGTGCCAGGTAAGCCGTGCTCCCTGGAGCCTCAAGAGCCCCCTGCCAGCCCCCTGGCCCTCACCTGTGTAGAAGCATAGCAGCCAGGTGCCCAGCAGTGGAGCAAAGGTCTGGCCTGGCTTGGTCACCAGGGCCACCATGCCAAAGAGGAGTGCCGAGGCTGCCTGCTTGCGGTGGTTCAGCACCAGGTCCTCATCCACCAGGTCAGTCACTACCAAGGTCAACAGCTTACAGGTGCCCTCAGTAAAGACACGGTTGCTGCCAGCAAAGAGAAAGCAGGCAAGAGTGAAGGGGTGGGACAGAGGGGGATGGGCAGAGGGAGGGCAGGGCATACCTGGCAATGAAGAGGCAGAGCAGGCCGGGGCGGTCGGGGCCAGCCAAAAGCATGAGCAGGCTAAGGCCCAGCTTAAGCAGGAAGAGCCCCCGCACCACGGTGTAGACGCCCCAGCGCCGGCACAGGGGCAGGAAGTAGAGGTTGTTGAGATGGGGAGCCACATAAGAGATGCCTGGGGAGAAGGGGGTTGGAGGGCAGCCTTATCAGCGAGCACTGCCACAGCTTCCACCATTTTCCACATTTTAACAGTCAGAAGCAGAGTTTGCATAATGGCCTGCCAGGCTCTCTGCTAAGAGCTAATTCATACCCTTTAATTTAACGCTCAGAGTACCATTATTATCCCTACTTCACAGATGAGAAACGGAGGCCCGAAGAGATTAAACAAAGCACACCCAACGCCACACAGTAAATAAGCGCAGTCAAGACTCGCACTGCGGTCCTCTCTTGCTGTTAACCAGCCACTGTGCCGCATCGCCTCTGGGTGGCACCGTCACCACGAGAGCCCTAGCCCCTCACACCTAGCACGGGCTTCTGCCCTTTCCTCAGGAAAGCCGAGCCCCCAGCAGATTCTGGCCTCTGCCACCGGGGCCCCAGCTGGGGAGGCAGCTGCGCCTGCAGCTGGGCTAGGGATTCTGGGGTGCAAGCTCCTGTCCTTACAGCCTGCCCACGGCACCCACTCACCCAGCAAGAAGGAGCCCGTGGAGAGGGAGATGTGCTCTGACAACAGATGCTCCAGGAAGAGGGGGAAGAAGTTGCTGTTGAAGTGGCAGTGAAAGACCTGCAACCCAACAGGGGCGGTGAGGAGGCTGCCGGGTGGGAGGAGAGCCGGGAGCCGAGAGAAAGCCAACCGGAGCAGCCACAGCAGCCTTTATCCCATGTCCCTCACCACGGAACACGCCAGAACAAAACCCAAAACCAAGTCCTGTTGCTTATCTAACTGCTAACTACGCTAGCAGGAATGATAAAACTGTCATTAGAACAATTTTTTTCTGTTTAATTGAAAACAAACAATCTACTTCTAAATCTGGCCCACTTTTATACTGCATGTGTTTTAGGTGTGGCATTCGGTGTATTAAAAAGATTGTCAGAGTCCCCAAAGGGGTGCCCCTTTTCATATCCTCACTTTGCAGGTGAGGACGTGGGTGTCCTGAGAGGCTGAGACTTGCCTAAAATCATACAGGGAGTTAGAAGCTCAGGTGGTGCTAGAATCCAGGTCTCCTAACTACCCAAACTGTGTTCCTGTCCTCAAATCACCCACCAGTCCTCACACGGAGCCCAAAACTGATTTCCCAGCTTCTGAAGAGCTGTTCCCTTGAGTGAGGCATACCTTACCCACCCAGGGTGTGAGGACTGCTCCCATACCTGCACCAGGTCCATGCCCACGAACCACAGGAAGTTCCGGTGATGTGCTAGTTGCCACAGGTATTGGCCCAAGGTGACGCTGCCCACCTCCTCGCTGCCCACAGGCAGCTCCTCTCCACACAGGCTGCGAGGCAGAGGGGAGTCAAGATGGGCCTAGGGCTGCGCCAGAGCCTTCCCCCACCCCAGGACAGCCACCCATCAGTCAAGAGACCCAGCCCTGAAATCAGACTTGAAACAGTATTACCAGGAACCTGGAAACTGGGGCTGACCACTCACCCTCTATCCACAGCCAGATCTGGGCAGCCGGGCTCCCTGCCAGCCACCTCAACCCGCCGCTTCAGCAGCCGTGTGGCCCCCACAAAGCCTAGCGCAGAGCCAGTGGCCAGTGCCACGCAGAAGGCGCGGAAGGAAGAGAAGTCTTCCTTGTTCCAGAAGGCATAGGAGGCAAAGACAGAGAGGGAGCCAGCCGCACTGAACAGGGAGCAGTAGAAGTTGAGGTGGGTGCGGTCATGGGCTGAGAGGGCCAGGTCCGCCAGCAAGGCGTGATGGTTCAGGTCCACGAGCGTCAGGAAGCCATCGTAGAGGCACAGGCACAGCAAGAACTGCAGGCCAGCTGGGGCCCACGGCACCCAGAATGCCAGGAACGACAGTGCCAGCAGCGGCCCATGCCAGCCCAGGGCACGCACCCGTGCCAGCACCACGGCCCTTGCAGAGAGCCCAGCGCCCGACCTGCCAGAGAGAGGAGGGCTGTTGGGAGCTACTCTCGCAGCCTTGGACCCCAGTTACCACTGCACAGGCCCCCAAAGAGGAATGGAGGCCTGGAGTGAGGGACTCACACCAGGGTGGTTCACTGAGCCACGAATCCTGTCTCCAATACAGGAAGCTCTACTCACCAGTGGGTACTACTTTCTCCTCTGCTCCCTTACCAGCCTGCCAGGGCTGAGGGCCAAAGGGTGGTATGATACTCATGTTTTAGGTTTGGGGGCAGTGATAAGCCCAAGCAGGAATGGGATAAAGGAATCTGCCAGAAGCAGCAGAGTGTTTGGGGTACTGCACCCAGTTCCGAGGGACCGACAAGCTGAGCTGGGGTCAATCACTCCCCCAAGTGATTAAGGCCAACAGTTAAGCAAGGCCGCTTCTCCAACCTGGACAGAGGCGGCCGTGACCTCAGGAAGGGAGGCAGCCTAGACAACAGCTGAAACTGGTTTTCCTTTCTTGCCCCACCCCTAACACAGGTGGAGCTCCTCTGGGCCTGAGGAAGGATAGGGTGGGAAGAGGACCAGTTATAAGCCATCCCCAAGACACAAACCAACCGGGGCTGGGAGCTGAGGAACTGACGGTCACTCAGCCAGCCGAAGAGGGGGTCATTGAGGCTGTTCCAGAGGAGAAACACCGCCTGTGGGCAGAGGGGAGATGGGGCAGGTGGGCTCCAGGCAGCCTCTTCTCAGAGCTTTCCCTGCCCAGTCTACTCACCACCCCTCAAAAATGACACCAGCTTTCCTGCCTGTAGTCCCTCTGCCAACACCTACTCTAGCAGCCACTGTCCTCATCAAATTCCCACCCATTCAGGGCCCAGCTGGTAAATGCCCCCAGGTGATTATTATATGTGAATGTATATGTGAATTCATAAAACAGCCCTGAGCTCACAGGACAGTGACCAGGAGAGCTGGTGTAATCCCCACTGAGGAGTCATGAAGGCCTCCAGCTTTTCTTACTGAGTCTCGGTGGGCAACCTGGCCTGCCCCATGCTCCTGGCTAGATGGAACCCAGCACTGCCATCTGCCTGGCTCCCGCCCCAGGCTGGTCCCCGAAGCACCGGCCTACCTCTCCGACCCAGAAGGCAGCTTTGCTGATCTTGTACACTGAGACAAAGGTGTCCACATAGTAAAGCAGGAACACATTGTGCAGTATGGAGATGAAGAGGGCCAGGGAGCCATAGGCCACAGCTATGGGCAGGCCCAACAGCCAGGCCCGGGGCCTGCCCAGCCCCATGGCTGCCAGCCCAGACTCAGTCTAGGAGCACTGAGAAGCGCTCATGGCCACGGGCAGTCTGGCCATCCTCGTTCCTGGGGAAGAAGGAGCCAATTAGCTGCAAGGATCACAGCCAGCTCTGCTCCCAACCTCAGACCTGCAAGTAATTTAAAACCTCACTTCCAAGTGAGAGAAAGTTTGCACGTAAAATAAAAATGCAGAATTGTTAATGACATACAGCTGAAACAATGTTGGGCCAGATACCATACCCAGGAGTAGCCGGAGGAAACTGATACAGGTGTGGGAAGCAAATGTAGGCGTCCAACAACTACTTGGCCAGGGCCAACTGTGCTCGGGCTGTGTGCTCAGTATCTTTTTTCATCTGCATTATCTGACCTTAACGGTCTAAAAGGGATAACCATGAGAAAAGACGAAATACAGCAATTTGTAACAACATGGATGGACCTTGAAAACAGCTTACTAAACGAAATAAGTCGGGCTAAAAGAATCAAGAAACATATGACCTCACTCAGGTGGAATATAAAACTGAAAGTAACAAAGAAACAAAAACTCAGAGGCACAGTCAATAGTTTAGTGGTTACCTGAGGGTAAGGGGGGAGGTGGGTGGGAGAGATGGGGTGGGGAGTAGGGAGGGGGCATCAAATATATGGTGATGGAAAAAGCTGATTCTGGGTGGTGAGCACATAATGCAATGCATAGACAATGTAATATAGAATTGTACACCTGGAAACAATGTACTCTCAATAAATTTTAACAATAAAAAAATAAAGTGACAACCCTGGGCTTGGGCACATGATGTAACTACAGTATAACCTCAGGCAAGCTATTTAACCCAAGCCTCAGTTTCCCCTTCTATAAAAGGAAAAAAGGGCATGATCATGCATACACTGCAGAGAAATAAATGTAAGGATTAAATGAGGTAACTCACAGAAAGTGTTCAATAAATCAATGTTGGTGGTATCACTGTAAAATCCCTACAAAGTCTATTACAATGTTAAGAGCAACACCAAGCTCAGAGATGTTAAGAAATTTGCCCAATGTCACACAGCAATAACAGCAGATTTGGGGAAGCCGGGATGGCTCAGTGGGTTAAGCGCTCACTTTGCAGCCCCGGGGACTGAGGATCGAATCCTGGCCCTGGCCTGTGCAGATCCATATGCTGAACTGGGGAGTGCCCCCAGTTCCTGCCCTGTGCAGTATGGTGCCCACCTGTGGAATGAAACTACCGTATGTGGAAAAACCGATGATGTACAACTATGGGCTGGGCCCTCCCCCTTCTCTCTGTCTCTGTATCTCTCTCTCTCTCTCTCTCTCTGTCAAAAACAATAAAAATAAATCTTAAAAAAAAAAAAAAAAAAAAAAAACCCCAGCAGATTTGAACCCTGGCCTGTCTGGCTCCAATGCCTTCTCTGCCACTTGACCTTCCAAATTGGGTTCCTATGCACTGTTGGGCAGAACAAAGAAAACTGCTATGTCAGGTTCCATAGGTATAGAAGAGTGATGAGAAATAGTAAGTCTGCAACTGCTCATGCACTTTGATTCGCCTCAAGGAACTAAACCTAAAGGAACACATAGAGATGTTCATGGCAGCAACATTTATAAACAGGAAAAAGTTGGACACAGCCCAAGAGTGCAACACAGGGGACGCACACAGGAAACCTCAACACGTGGGAAACTTAAAAACATGTTACATGAAATGAGGGCACAAAGGACAGCATGGGTGCCTGACTGCCAACCAGGGGCCCACTCGTGCACTGAGACTGGCAGGCTAGACTGACCATGGGTGGGAGAGGAAGTAAGTCGGATTTTTATTAGAACACCACTTTTCTCACACCGTAATGTGTTTTCAAGTCACCTTGGGACTTTGTTAAAATGTAGATTTTGACTCAGTAGGCCTGGGGAGGAACCTGAGATTTGCATTTCTAACAGTCTCCCAGGTGACACCATGTTGCTGGTCCATGACCACACTTGAGCAGCGAGGCATTAAGTCTGTCTCTTTTTTCTTTAAGGCTCAAAGCTGCTGTTCTCTTTTCAGAAAAATAACCCCATGTGTGTTTGTCTGACCTCTAGCCGGAAGCTCTGGGTGCTTCCTCTTCTCAAGCTCAGTCTGGTGAGTTAAATCACATCCCCTCCAAAAAAATATGTTCAAGTCCTAACCCCCAGTACCTGTGAGTGTGATCTTATTAGGAAACAAGGTCTTTGCAGATGTAGCCAAGTTGAAATAAGGTCATACTTATTGAGTGGGCCCTCATCTCACAATTGATATCCTTATAAAGAGATGGAAATTTGGACAGAGAGACAGACACACACAGAGACAAAGGCAGAAACTGGAGTGATGCAGCTACAAGCCAAGGAACATCAAGGACAGGGACAACCACCAGAAGCTGGAAGAGGGCTAGGAAGGATTCTTCTCTAGAGCTTCCTTCCAGAGGGAGCATAACCCTGCTGACACATTGATTTTGACTTCCACCCGGCATTCACTGTGAGAATACATTTTGGTTGTTTTAAGCCATCCAGTTTGTGGTCAGATGTTATAGCAGCCCTAGGAGATTGCAAGGTCCAGTCCTGGCAGAGCTGTTGGGGGTGCCCCATACCAGCGGGTCATCCTCCTCCTCAGGCTGGAAATGAACTTTCACCTTGTTGGGGGAGGGCCTCCTCCCTCTCCCTCCTATGGGTAAGTTACTGCAGCAGCACTGGAGGGTCAGCTGCTTTACCCTGGGACCAAGTGCCCCTTCCAAGCCATGAGGAGTCTGGGATCAACCCAGGAGCTTTTATTCAAGAGCTGGCATAAAAAATAAATCTTTAAATAAATAAATAAATAAGGGAAGCTGGGATAGCTCAGTGGGTTAAGCGCTCACTTTGCAGGCCCAGGGACCCAGAATCAAATCCCGACCCCAGCCCTTGAGGACCCATATGCTGAGTTGGGGAGTGCCCCCAGTTCGGTTCTCACCAGGGTGAGACCCCAGCCCACTTCCTGCCCTGTGCAGCCCTGTGCCCACCTGTGGAATGAAACTATGTGGAAAAACCAATGATGTGCAACTATGGAGACTGTTCTGGGCCCTCCCTCTTCTCTCTGTCTCTCTCTCTGTCAAAAACAATAAATATAACTAAATAAATCTTAAAAAAAAAAAAAGCTAGTATTGAAACAGGTGGGGGTTCTCTAACTTATCTACACGTTAAAATCTGCTCAATAACAGCCAGGCCCAGGCCTTACATCTAAGCAATTAAATCCGAATTTCTAGGGATGGGGCCCAGAATGATGTTTTCTTAAAGCTCCTCAAGTGGTTCTCCTAGTCACCAGGGTTAAGGGCCATTATGGTAATGAAATGGATCCGTACCTGATGCACGCGGCGACCCCGGCCCCAGAGAAGCCTTCTGGAAGGACTCCTCCCTCACCCAGTGAGCCCAAGCTTCTCCCACCCTGACCCAAGCATTCTCCCAACCCACAACCCGATCACCTCAGGGAACCCTCGCAGACGCCCAAGATTCCCAGAGCGGACGGCACGCCCGTCCCCATCGGTCTGTCCTTTGCGTCTGATTGGGGACCCCGGCCAGCTCACTCCTGCCCCCGAGCCCCTCCACCGCCAGCTCCTCACCGCAACGGTGGCAGCCGAAGACTAACCCCGATTGCCCGGAGCCAGGTGCCAGCCAGTGCGTGCCTGTGCGCGCCTCGAGCCGCTTCCCCACCCTGTCCCTCCGCCCCCGCCCAGTGATTGGCTCTGCGCGTCTCCGCGGACCGCCGCCTGGCAGGTGCCCCCGCCTGAGGCTGCCGCCGCCATATTTGTCATGGGCGCTTGCCCTGAGGGCCAGAAAGAACGTGTGTGCTAACAGGGACCGCACAGGTTGCTTGGATCCCTGACCCGCTCACCCCCTCCTCGAAGGCTTAATGTCGTTTCAGTTTGAGAAAAAGGCGAAGAGATAAAATTGGAGTCATTATAGTCAAGCTGCTAAATTAGATCGAGTAGGCTGAGGCATGAGGTAACGATTCTATTCTTGCTTTAACTATCCTGGGAATTTAAACTTTTTCAGTTGCGCATAAATGCCTGCAAATATGTATGTAAATCCTATAATCTCCTGAAGATCTTAGGAAAGAATGTTCAGTGTCCAGACCACTTGACATTTGGAAGATTACTATCTCAGACCAATGCAGAAGCTAAGAGTGCAGGACTGATTCTTCTCAAAAATGCACTGAAAAAAAAGGAAGGCACTTTTTCCTGGAAGAACCCTAGTCTTCTTTATTCTTCAGAACACTCTGAGTACTGCTAGTTGTGTTTCCCATTTGCAAATCCCAAGACCCTTGGGCAAATCTTTATCATTTATTTCTAGCCAAAGCCTCCTGATTCACTTATGCTTGGTTGACTAGTTCAAATCAACAAGGTTTTTCTAAGCATCCCTTCCCTTCTCCTGGGTCCTTCCTTAGCATAATTCAGAAAATGAGGAGAGCTTAACACCTTCCCACAAGCCTTGTTGTTTGGATGCCCAGCAGAGGCAGATAAGGAGATGGCAGTGGCACCACCTGAGACTCCCTGAGGCTGGATTGTGAGCCTCTCAAGAGTGGACGGACCCAGCTTGAGCTGTGGGCACCAGTGTTCAGGCCACAGGTGCCAGGCCCTGAGAGAGCAACCGTGCTGCCCAACCTCCTACTGTTAATAGTAAAAATAAAATATAAGGAGTACTGAACTCTCAATATGTGCCCGGTATTATGTCAAGCACTCTGTGTGCATTATCTTGTTGAGTCCTTAGATCAGGGGTCCACAAACTATGGCCCACGGGCCACATGTGGCCCGCCGAAAACATTTATCCGGCCCGCTGGGTGTTTTTGCCAACACTGCCTGTCCTGCTTAGCAGCCGACTCGTCCCGGGCCCACAGTGTGCACGTGTGGACATGCTGAGGGACAGTGAACTGGCCCCCTGTTTAAAAAGTTTGACGATGCCTGCTAGATCATCCCTGGGATGTAGGTGCTATTATCCCCATTTTACAGATGAGGAAAATGAGGTTCAGAGAGATTCAATGACTTTCACGCAATAAGCAAGAGGTCCAGACAAGCTGGACCCTAACTCTCCTGACTCCCAGAACAGGAGTCTTTTCTCTTCTTACCCCTTCAGGCCCTCAAAGTTTTGTTTTGCTCAGTCTAGTCTGGTGAGGATGTCCAATGTCTTCTTCCAACAGGCTTGGAAGCCTGGTTAGGTTTCCACGCAATTAAACAGCACACACTCCAAACCTGCTGTTTCTCTACCCTGAGTGCTAGCTAAAGGGCAACAAGCATGGCCTTTAACTTTTGGGGGACCTGGGACTCAGTCCCCTAGCTCCATTTATGGGACTCTTCTTTTGTGAGCCTCTATTTTATGCCTTACAAGGATTGTGTGGGCATTAAATGAGAAACAGGGGCATAAGAGTTTTGGGAACTTTTAGTCCTCATGCCTTTGTTGATTGTTGTCAAGAGGACTATCATTCTTTCCCTCCTTCCTGACAACCTGGTAAAGGGCTCATCCACAGTACATGGTCCAACACAAGAGCTCTGGTGTCCAGGGGCTAGAGTCTGTTCAGTTAGTTCTTGGGGAGTCCCCAGGGACTCCATGAAACGTGCCCTCCAGCATCCATCTCCCACCAGGCTCTCATTTCCCTCCTCTCCAATCACACCCCTTCAGACCCTCTTCTTACCACCAATGTCTCCTGTAAATCACACATACACATTCTCTTTCTTCTAGACTCCAAGCAATTGCAGAAGCCCATCCTGCTCCAGAAAGACCTCATGACTACGTGGCAGGTGACCATTTCTCCCCATGTCTACCCTCACTCCCATCTGTGCATTCCTGGCTCTGAGAATCAAAGGCAGGAAACCCAGCATTCAGCATGGAGCCTGGCACACTAGGGCTGCTGTAAGTTGACTAAAGGAGTGCCCCCTGCCTTTCCACATCTGGCCAGCATGTGCCTTTATTTCAAAGCAAACCTTGAGTATTTACTTAGCCTTCCTTGGGTGACCAGTTGGGAAGCAGGGGAGGAGGGGTCCTGCCAAAGGGCCGGAGCTGGATGTGAAACAATAGGAATGACTTTGTTGCATTTGATGCCCCATGGTTACACTCTGAGGTTCCTCAGCCTTTTGACTATACAGTGTAACCAGTTACCATTTTGTGTGAGCACCAGGGCTTGACCTTGTGATTATCTCTGATTTTCCTTCCTGGGAGAGGATATGGGGTGGAAATGAAGGTCATATTGCCTTTTTTTTTTAAGATTTATTGTATTGTTTTTGACAGAGACAGGGAGAGACTAAGAGAAGGAGGAGGGCCCAGAGCAGTCTCCTTAGTTGTACGTCATCAGTTTTCAATAAGGTTTCATTCCACACAGGTAGGCAGTGGCTGTGCAGGGTGGAAACTGGGCTGGGGGCCTCCCTCATGGGAAGTACACCCCAGTTCAGCATAAGGGTCTACACGGGCAGAGGCTGGGATTCAATCCTTGGTCCCTGAGGCTGCAAAGCAAGCACTTAACCTGCAGAGCCATCCTGGGTTCCCCACCTGCCTGACTTCCTGAGTGGTATCCCTAGATCTTGATGAGTCCCTGGATGATGGGACTCCTTTTCTCCTTGAAATTCTCTCCTCCCTTGGCTTCTGACCTCTCTGCTCTAGGTTTCACCATGTTCTCCTCCTACCTAACTCCTCAGTTTCCTTCACTGGGGCACTTTTCCCCAGGGCAGAAGGAGGGTCCCCCAAGTTTCCATTTTCAATACTCTTTTTCATTTGTTCAAACTTGCCAGGCCATCAACTATACGGGGTAAAAGGGACTTCATAAATAAGACTGCTGCCCTCACAAGGCAAAGGGGAATCCAACAAATTGGCAGCCGTGATGATGCAGTGTGATTAAGGCCAGAGTAGCTAGCTGTTTTGATAACTTCACCTAATCTCTTTCCCTTCATGACTATCCCATCTCCCATATCCAGTCTGAATATAAAACGGCCTGCTGGACAGCTAGCACCCCAAATGTCCCAACTGAACTCACCATTCCCTCAACTTCCAATCACCCACTAAGGTATTTTTATTTCCAAGATTGCCTTGACTACCCACCCAGGATCAAGTCCAGGTGACTCTGCTCCCATTTCTCATTTCCTTCCCCTGTGCTTGTTTTGGTTGTCAGTTTTCCTGGGCTAGTGTGAGAACCGCCTCTAAGACTTGCTTCCAGCCCCTCTCTTGCCAATCTAGCCTCTACTTTGCTCACAAGAGAGCCTCTGATCATGGAGTTGACTGATCAAAAACTACTCAGGTGGCTGTATTTTAAATTTCTTCATAATAAAACATTGGAGGAGGGTGGGAAACATTCAGGGTGTTTTGTTGATGTAAGCAACAGAGGTCTCCACTCCAGGGGTGGGCAAACTGCGGCCTGCTACAGGATTTTTGCAGCCCGCCAAGACATCAGATTTTTATGATACAATTTATATCTTTACTGAAATGCAAAGTTAACTAATAAATGCAATCATTTTAAAAGGTGTGGCCCTCCGCTAACCTTCGTTTCCGCAAAGCGGCCCCCCGAGCCAAAACAATTGCCCACCGCTGCTCCACTCCATAGTATAACTTATTATTAATTTTTTTTTTAATATTTATTTATTTATTTTGACAGAGAGAGAGAGATACAGAGACAGAGAGAGAACTGAACTGGGGGAACTCCCCAGTCCAGCACATGGGTCCGCACGGGCCGGGGCCGGGATTCGATCCTCGGTCCCCGGCGCTGCAAAGTGAGCGCTTAACCCACTGAGCCATCCCGGCTTCCCCCCATAGTATAACTTAAACATTTAATTTTCTAAAGACTTAGATCAGGGGTGTCCAACCTTTTGGCTTCCCTGGGCCACATCGGAAGAATTGTCTTGGGCCACACATAAAATACACTAATGATAGCTGATGAACTAAAAAAAATTTTTTAAATCACCAAAACAAATCTCATATTTTAAGAAAGTTTACAAATTTGTGTTGGGTCACATTAAAAGCCTGGGTCACATGTGGCCCAAGGGCGGCAGGTTGGAGAGGCTTGACCTACATGATGGTACTTTGTACTTTTTTAAAAATGGGGGATGTCAGAATAGCTCAGCAGGGTGAGCATTTGCCTTGTAACCACAAGGTCCAGGGATAAAATCTGGCCCCAGCCCATGCAAACCAACTGTGGCACAACTGGTAAATGCTGGGATGGCAGCAAAGGTTCTAATCTCCCATGCAGGAGGCCCCACATCCACCTGTGGAATGAAACCATGTCACAACTAATGATGTACAACTGTGGAGACTGCTCTGGACCCTCCCCCCTTCTCTCAAAACAATAAAATAAATTTAAAAAAAAAACCATTTCATTATGTCTTCTGTAAATTTATATAAAGCAAACACACTGGCTATGTGGCACTCCCCCCACCCCAAAAAAAACCAAAAACAAAAAATAAGGCTCCACTCAAACAAGATTAAGCACAAAAAGTATTTATTAGAAAATGGGGGGAGGGCATTGGAGAAAGGTGGTCAAAAGGTAGAAACTTCTAGTTCCAAGACAAGTAAGTGCTAGCAATTGCAGCATGACTAGAGTTAACATTGCTGTACAGTATATTTGAAAGTTGTTAGAGTAGATCCTAAGAGTTGTCATAACAAGAAAAATAATTTTTATTTTCCTTTCTGTATCTATGAGATGATGGAAATTAACTAAACTTGTAATAATTTCACAGTATATGAATATGTAAGTCATTATGCTGTATCCCTTGAACTTAAACAGCAATGTATATCAATGACTTCTCAATAAAACTAGAGGGAGAAAAAAGAAATTTGTTGGCTCGTGTAACTTTGAAGTCCGGAATTCAAACAATGTCATTAAGACCAAATTTCTTGGGAGAAGCTAGGATGGCTCAGGCAGTTAAGTGTTCGCTTTGCAACCCCAGGGATTAGGGATTGAATCCCAGCCCCGGCCCGTGTGGACCCATATGCTGAACTGGGGTGTGCCTCCCATGCAGGAGGCCCCCAAGTTCAGTTCTCACCTCCCCACCCCCCACTGTTCGGCCCCTGGCTCAAGGGGGTGTGCCTCCATAAGGTGATCAGATTTTAACATTGGTAAAGCGGGACACCATTGACTGGGGGGGAGGGGGTTCTTGATTAAAAATTTGGTCTATCTCCCGCTGTTC
>PVKE010025122.1:0-23289 GCA_004027555.1 Craseonycteris thonglongyai
CCTTTTGGTTCTGCTCTAGCTTCTCAATTTTGTTGGTAAAGTACTCATTTTGCTCAGAAAATTTCTTGTTGAGGTCATTTAACTGTGTCTGGGTACTTTGCCAGCATTGAGTGAGCTCTCTGAGTGTCTTGATTAATGCAGCCCTGAATTCTGTTTCACTTAGATTTGATTCCAAGTGTTCAAGGTCCTTTACTAAAGACTACCCCTGATCTTCTGGAGGGGCTTTGGCTTCTGAGGTGTGCATTGTGTTTGATGTGGTTCTTTTTGCTTCACGCATGAGGCTGTTTTCCCTCTAGGGGTTTGCCTATCTGATGGGCTTCTCTTTATTTTTTCTTTTGGGCTCAGTTGTGGGAGGAGGAGATTTTGGGAGAGGGTTGGGGGAAGCAGACAGCTTCTGTGTCCTGGGGCACTTCAGGTGGCTGTCTTAGCTGTTAGATAGCAGGGTAGTAAAGGTGTGGCCAGGGGTGGGGGCATGTGAGTAGGAGCTAGGGCGGGCCTGAGACACAATAGTCGATTCCTCTTTCAGCAGGGGGGCTGGTGGTTCAGTGTGGGCGGGGCGCAGAATCTCTGGTCTTTCTCTCCTCCGCCTGGCTGCCCCTCCTTCAATAGTATCTGTAAGGCACGCCCGCAGGGCAGCACTTGGATGGGCTGGGGCTTGGCAGAGGCTCCTGTTGGCCGCGCAGTCCCGCTTGCAGGCAATGACACCGCGGCTGCCGGGTCAGCAGCTCAGTTGCGCGGGCTGGCTGCAACACCCCAGAGGCCCGGTGGTCGGGACACCAAAAGCCCAGTTGCATACTCGTGAGCAGGCAGCAGTGCTGAAGCGGCCTGGTGGGCAGGGCGCTGAAAACCGGTCTTGCGCGCAGGCAGCAGCGTTGCCTCGGCCTGGTGGGCAGGGCGCCAATAGCCTTGATTTTTTTTTTAAATTTATTTTTATTGTTTTTGACAGAGAGAGAGAGAGGGAGATACATATAACTTGATTTTTAAACTTCATATACGATGACTTTTGGGGGGACTCATTCAGTATTCTGTTGCTACATCATGGATGATCCACTTAAAGAGTTCACTTTAGCACCCAAACCAGGAAGCAGGTATGAAATGACTATGCAAAAGGCTTTCTAAAGTCAATCTGGCAGCATTTCAAATGAAAGTTTATCACAAATAGTATTTTAACTTGTTCGATGGCCTCAGGGTGCATGATGCTGGCATGGGTGTAAGCAGTTTGGTGAAAAATATTCAACTTAACAACAAGGACCCCCAAAACCCCAGATTATTTTCTGGAGGGCGGGTCCCTTGTGGTACAGGCTTCAGGCTTTCCTGGCTAGGTGAGTGTTCTAGGAACCCATCTGCATCTTCTTACGGCTGGTGTCATTGTGAGAGGCTGTGTGTGGCTTCAGTGAATTTTTTTTGGAGACTCTTTCAACGTGTTTGCCCATCTCCTGGTAGGTGATTGACAGGAACCACGTGCAGCAGGACAATGCCCCTGCCCACACTGCGCTGCGTGCTCAGCAGTTTTTGACCAAAAAATGACATGAGCCCCGTGCCCGACCCTCCTGAGTCACCCAGTCTCACCCTGAGTGTGTTTTTTGTTTGTTTCTCTGGGTGAAAAATGTCCTCGAAGGGAAACTTTTTGCCGAGGTGCAAGAGGTGAAGCAAAAGATGGCAGAGTCACTAAAAGGCATCAATCTCAAGTTCAACAACTGTTCTGAGCAGTGGAAAAAGCATCTCAGTGCATGCATGGCATCAGTTGGAGAGGACTTTGAAGGTGACCGAAGTTTAAACACGTAAGAATAAATACATGATTTTTTTATAAATAAATTCCAGTTTTGGGGGAGTTCCCCCTTGTATGTTAATGAGCAAGAGAAGGCAGGGGTTGGTTAGCTGCTGCAGTGGGTAGGCGGCTGCCTGCATGTCTGAAAGGAGACCCTACATGTTGTTTCAGAATGCACTAAGGGGCTGTGGCTGTTCCTCTGGTAGAGTAACAGCATTGAAAGAACAAAACTCATAGGGGTCATTGGCTTCCACAGTAGTAAAGAGATCTGGGAGCTGGGCAGGGACCTCCTATAGTATAGCAACTGGGACATACTCCTTTTGTTGATGTCTGAAATGAAAGCCACTGCACGTTGTAGGAAAAAAAAAAAAGATCAGTAACCAGTTGAGAAATAGAGAAGCTGAGATAATACAGGTGGCTTTGGAGCTGTGGGGAAGTGGGCCCCAGCCCCCTACCTTGAAGGGCGCACACAGGGGCTTCCCATGGTTGATCAACCTCCTGACCAAAGTGCTCGGTGAATAGACTGGTGAGAAGGGAGGGGACAGTCCTTTCTGAGGTCACCTTAACCTGTTTAGAGGTATAGACCCATTGTCGGAAGCCTTGTAGCTTCCACTGTGATGGCTGACATTGGCAAGGAGATGTTTCTAGAAGAATCTGAAGGTCATTTGAGAGGCTACAGAGGATGGAGAAGAGTAAGAAGCCAAGGTTAATTCTGGCGTCTCAAAGAGGTGAGTGAAACGGACATTTATAGTTGGCCCTGGTGACATGGAACTGTGGTAAAATGGACATATGCGATAAATGAATGCGAATAAACACATTTTAATGGTTGACAAAGAGACGGCATAGAGTCTACGAGAATAGAAAAGACCTTTGAGGCCTCTAATGAAATAAAGCGGGGAGAAGTGTTCAGGTCTAGCTATGGAGCCCTGCAGTTGGAGGAGTTGTTCAATGTCAGGGCCAAAACAGACTCAGAGCTAGATGGCCTGGGACGGCTGGGGATGAATCCCCACCTGCCACTTGTAAGCTGTGTGACCTCACACAAACTACTCAACCTCTCTGAACTTCAGTTTCCCCGTTTGCAAAGTGAGGATAATAATGTTATCTGCCTTGTTGGGTTGTTGTGAGAATTAATGAGTTAACATATGTGAACTACGACATACATAAACGGGAACACATGTAAATGGAAAGAGTGTCTATTACTGTACTAAACATTGTATCGTGTTTGCTTTTATTGCTAATATTGTTATTGATGGTTGGGAAGAAAGGAAGGAGAGAAAGCAGGAAGGCAAGAAAAGAAAAAGTATCTGTAATAGACTGGGAAAACACATTACAACAACCTAGCAGTGTGTTTATTATATTTACGTGGATTGTTATAGATATGAATTACATGATAAATAAAGCTAAAAGGATTAAGGAGCAGGTAGACATATTAATTGTAAGGGGACCATACACAGTGTCCTTAGAAAAGTGAACCTTCAAGAAATAAATTGCCCTTCATTACCGAGAACATTGGCTGAAACATTTTGTCACCCCATTAGATATTATGTCTGTGTATCTCCATCACTGTCTGTCTCCCTCTGACTCTGTGAAGCAAGCCATTTATCACAATTTCCCCCCCACCTCCAATTTCCATGTCAACCTGACCTTCTCAGTTGTGAGTGGGTGATGGGTATCTTGACTTCTTAGGAACCTAGCCCAGGGTTTGGAGCACAACTTGGAGGTTCTGTTGGACGAAGCCCTCTGAGGTCCCAATCTCAGCTGTCCCACTGACCTGTCTGTGACCTTGGACAAATGAATTAGCCTCCCTCAGCTCATGTCCTGCCTTCTAACAGGTGGGTGATAGAGCCAGCCATAGGGTGGTTGTGATGAGTAAATAAATGATACAGCTGGGCTGGGACTCTCAGAGAGCTTTTCCTTTAGTTCTGAGACTCAAAAAATTATCAGTATGTATGTGTCCCACAGAGCCTCTGAGGAGGGTGTCAGCAACTGAGGACAAACTGTTCAGAGAGGTCCTGAGGGCAGATATGTAACAGAATGAAGCGCAGTAACTACCCATAAGGCCCCATCACTGTCTCTGGTTGTCGTTTGTGGCTATTGCAGTCGGTACGGTTGGGAGAACACATAGTCAGTCCTCCTGGGCCTCAAGAGATCAGGGGTGAGGATTCAGGTGGTGGTTAGGAACGCTCCTTCCCTCCATCCCAGCATGCCTGGAGGACAGGTCAACCCTTGTCCTAGGCAGAAACGAATCAGGGGCCACTGATGTCGAGTTATGACTCTTTCATAATTGATGGCCCCAAGAATGAATTTTTTAAAATAGTGAAGAAGAAGGAGAAGGAGAAGGAGAAGAAACCACCAGGACGAATCCAAGTGGCTTTTCCCAGAAATAGAAGTGCATCCGTGGAATCTGTTTCTGTTGTAGCTCCATTGATTTTTCAGGACGCCCAGCACCCACAGCACTGGCTGTGAACTGGGGCAGGTGCTCCTGCAAGTTCCCTTTATCCCGTGGGCCGCATCCGAGGCGGCACGTATACATTCGGGGTTGGAGCGCCTCACAATATTAGGATTGCTTTGGTTTTTGCAGAGCTCATTAACCACTGGCAATTAGCAGTGTTTTGCAGCACAGAGCGGCCTCATTTGGCACGTTCTGTAGCCACTACTATGAATGTGATGACATAATTTAAACTTTACGTGCCATCTGCTGTCATGCAAAGATAAAACGACTCTTCAGCCATTCCTTCCTTTCTTAGCTACAGGAGGCTAATTAAAACAAAAATAACAACACAAGACACTCACCACTCCTCTCCCAGAGAAAGGCTGACTCGATTTTTTGGATTCTGGTGGGTGTAATGAAAGAAAATATATGATGATTTGGAGGAACTAGTGACAGATCACTGCAGTGCTTTAGAAAACCTGCTTTTTCAAATGAGCCGAACAGAATTCGACCCACTTTAATTCTCCTCTTGAGAATGGTCGGAGTAAATATTTATATTTATGCAAATGACTGAACAGAGCACCATTGCAACCTAAAGGTTAGTGTTTCAGTGCTACCTGAAGGTGATATTGTCCTGTGTCTTTACTAGAATATTCTTCAGCTTCCTTTTCCCCATCATTCAGGGAAAACTCTACAAAATGTAATAAAGGTGTTGAATAATTCATTTAAGACAGAGTCGTAGGACTTCGGGGATGGAGGACTTCATTTCTACGCTGTTCTATCAGAAACCATCCCAGCATCTGCAACTTCAATCGCCTGGCCAAACTTGAGGTTTGAAGACAGCACGACCTGATAATCCCCAGGTGTGATTAGCCGCGGGCTGCCAACTGACACCATAGCGGTCATGTCTCCTTTCTGTGTCTCACTTTGCACATGTTTGAATGAGGAATGAATTGGGTGGGTTCTGAATGTGCTGCCAGGGGCCAGGGCTTCTGGGGGTGCGTTGGAGGTGAGGCTCTGCGACCCACCCCCTTTTTAAGCACGGCAACTCCACCTGGATCTGTTTTGCAGTCTGGCTTTCCAAGTAAGGATTCTTTTGTAAAAAGGGCTCCATGCAGAATAAAACCTGTTCACAAACGACCAAGATGGACAGTCTTTCAATCTCCTTGTAGCTCTCAGCACCATGAGGGTGTACCCTGAACCCCTCCACTGTCCTTTTCTCCTGCAACTGAGGACAAAATGCAGAAGGATAACCACTAAGGCGACATCTCTCTAATTGGCTGTCACTATTCTCCTATCCTTAGGACCTCTGTCCCCATATAGTACCACCTTGGTTGGAAGAGACCACTGTGAGTGTGAGAGTCAGGAGTGGGGCAGGTGTGTGGTATTCCAACAACGACAGGTAGGCTGCCCATCAGCCAGAGAGAGCATTTAGCTCCAAGGTGGCACCTGTCACTGGGATACCTATTCTGGGTCCCAGCACTGGGACTAATTATTTGACAAGGGGACCTTTTGAGGAAAGGCCCAGACCTGCCGCATCTCTGTGAGTGGAATAGCCAGGATCAGAATGGTGTTTAGCCGGTTCCAGGAATTTGTGGCTGCTGCCTGTCCTAATTGGAGACACACTTAACTTGTCAGGGCAACAGGTTGTATTAGTCATTAACGATTTTGAAAATGCCCCCTGCTTATCACAATATCCCTCGCAAAGCAGACACATCATAGACGTGTGCTGAGTGAACGGGACCTGAATTCAGCAGCGGGTGTGGATGGCACAGGCTGCTCTGTCGGACCCCAGCAGGTCCCCGGGGAAGACCTCCAGTCCAGGTGAACCGAGCACCACAGAACTCCGCCTATGTTCATAGAACCTGTGCTCAGGAGACAGGAGAGAAAGCCGAGAGCTGGCAGGCAAAAGCAGAGACAGCATTCAGACCCCTCTGGGTACTTAACGTGATTCCAGAAGCCCAGTTCCTGCCTGTACACTTTAGAAAGAATTTGGAGGCCCCTCCTTGGGCTCCAGGCATAAGAGAGCTATGGTGACACCTACCCTCCACGTAGTCACATGACGCCGTTTTGAGCTCCAGTAGCTGCTTATGATTCCAACCCATCCAAAGCGAATGGGTCTCTTGAAAACTTCAACACAAGCATATCAGACTTACTTGGGCTTGGAAAGACAGTAGGACAAAGCCTCAGACAGAAGCATCTTTGCAAATTCTGCACACAGTCTCAGTGGGAGCAGGGTGTGCGGATACGCCATCCAAACTCCTAGGAACTTGAGGCTGGTGGTTTAAAGTCAGTACAGTAGACTCTCAATTAACTGGAACTGAAGTAACAGGCACACTCAAGCAACCAACACACACAAAACTATCTTCAATCTTTTTGCTGGTTGCTTGAGAACGCCAGACACATTTATCCGGCGTCTACCAATCCCTGTGGGTGCCGGTTAGCTGAGCGTCTACTGTGCTTTTATTTTTCCCAGAGAAAAAGGAGAACTCTTGTTGGAGAACCTTAACAGAGGCTTGTTTCCTGTCTTCTTTCCTCTACCCCATTTCATGAAACTTCCTGCCTGTTGGACATTCACAAAATAAATGGTGTATGTATCAGATACACTGGGGGGCAGCACTCAATACACAAGGAATATGCTCATGACATCCAAGGAGCAAAAAGTAAGGCACCCACCACCCTGGGAACTTGCCTAACAGCATCAAATTGTGGGGATTTTTAAAGTTTCCCCCTCACAGCTGTTCAGATATCTCTTGGGTCTATTCTGAGGAATGAGAGATTCCTTCTACATATTGAGCAATGTAATTTCTAAACTCTCTTTTCATCAACAAACAGTACAGGTTATGCTATGTAGAGGAATTTTATCAAAATTTACCAACAAGAGCATAGCTATGGAATTACCTTGGAAGTGGGGAGTTTGGGTCTATTGTATGTTGGATATTATGATCTGGTCCATTGCCACACCCCTCAGCTGCCAAAAGCCTTGTTATTCTCCCCAGCCTCGTCTTTCCTGTCACTTCCCATTTCCCCCTTCATACTGCTTACACCCTTTACACTTTGACCTTCTTCATGAACAATGGCCTTTCTGTCTGTACTTTCATCTGCTGCCTCATAATTGTCTAGTCTTCCACCTCATCTTCTGTCTCTTTCTTGTTAATAGGTCTACTGTTGGGGCCCTGGTCATGCCCTGTCAGGCCTGTGATGCTGTCGAATACCCTGTGGAATGTGACACCCTGTGAAAGATGACACTCTTCCCCAAGCTCCGCCCTTGGGTTCCAATCCAGTACACCTCAGGATGTGCCCCTACACCTGTAGTTGTATCCTGCTCCCTAGATACTCCCCGGAGTTGGAGCAAAACTGATTTTGAGACTACAAGGACCTTGATCTAGGCATTTCCTACCTTTAGATTTTGAGGGTTATTTCAATTTCTCAGCCTTTACTGCTAAAAGCATTTTCAGATCATTGTAGGTGGGAACAGTAGGACAAGTTGTTGAGAAATTTTCTCTTAATAAATAGCCCATAAACTTTTATAAAATGTAACAGATGTTTCATAGACTCCTACAAAATATATGAAGGAGGGTTGCCTCCGATTCAGCTGGTAGAAGCTGTTGGTATAAAAGAAAGTCAGTTTATACTCGTGAAAGTTTTGCCTCCTCCAAGAAGTCCTCCCTGATGCGCAAACAAGTAATTTCTTATATTTGTGCATTTCTCTGCACCCTCACCGCCTCGGGCCCTCAGCATCTCCCATCTGGCTCACACAGGGCTGAAGCTGTGACCTTGGCTTTGCTGCCCTGGTGCTCAAAACCCAGGATGCCCATTGTGGGAAAGGCAGGCATGTCCCTGGAAGGGCATGAGACATTCTCTGTGGTCATGACATTCCTATGTTCATCAGGAGAGGTCATGGGTTAACAAAAATATCAAGCATTATAGCTGGAACCTTATGACAACATGAGAAAACAAAATGAAAGAAAGTCTGCTCATGGGAACAAGAGAAAAGATAGGGATTGGTGTGGAAAATATGCCCTGCATCACGATCCCACGTCTGTCAGCCTGGGTTGGTCTGATTGTTGGATTAATGATATGAATGCAAAAAGTTGCAATGATCCAGAATGACTTTGAATTTAGGTCTCATGGCTAGAGATTCTGAATTGGGATCTGATTTTTGCTATTCTACATATTAGAATTGCTTCCTATAATAAATGGCACCTATGTGGGGTCACTGCATCCAGTTCTGGATTGAATATCCACTGGAAGCAAGGATTGCAATAAATTCATCATTTTGATGTACCTTCCCCAAAGAAAATGGTGTGTGTACCTGTGATCGTGGCATCCTGTGTGATTAGGGCAAAGAAAAGAATTTTTTGATGCCTAATTTCCTCAGAGGGAAATTAAGGAAGGAAATTAACTAATAAGAAATGCAACATGTTTGAGGTCTGGCTGGCAACCCATTGTCGCTGCGTATGCACAGTGTAACTTCCTGTTGTCCTTTCTTTGTTTGGTGAAAAACAATGAGACAAACATCCTTGAGATGTGCCTCTTTTTTTTTTTTTGGTTTGATGTTTGGCTAACCTGGTTCTTTATCCAGGAGATACATGCTGGACCCTTGAGATTGTATAACTGAATGGCTGACACAGCCTTCAGTTCCTGGGTGTGTGGGCTGTCTCCCCCCAACCCCCTTCCCCTACATTCAGAAACCCCAACACAGCCACACTTTCACTAACCCTGAGTTGCGGTTGAGTGGCCCCAGGTGGGTGAGATCTGAAGGAACTAGTCCCATGGTTTCTGGAATAATCTTGTCTCCCTTCTGGTATCAGAGCATCTCCTTAGTCCGCTCTCTGCTGAAGAGCAGAAGGCCCATGCTGTGGGCTGGGATGGCAACAATGTAGAGAACCCAGAGAATTCTCTCCCACTACCCAGCAGAACTCACCCCCATGGGGTGACTCAGCAATGAGCCTGCTCTCCCTCCTCAGTGGCTGGTGGGAATGTGTTCCCCCATTGTCCACAAATGCTTACACTCCTTTGAGTAGTTTGGTCTTGGTGACTACGAGTCCAATTTAAAATCAGCTGGTCCTTCCTGAGCCCCCACTTTTACTGGACACCCTGTGAAATGCTTTGCGTGCATTATGATCTTCACAAGCACTTTCTGATGTGGACATTACTGTCCTTATTATAGAGTGGAGGAAAGCCAGGCTTAACGACATAGTTAAGGGATTCACCTAAGGTCAGATCGTCAATAAAAGACAGAGCCAGAATTTAAAATTCAAATACACAAGAGTGGCTCCAGAAAACTTGTAAATAAGGAGAAAAGATACCACAAACCGTTTTAAAGCACTAAGTGTTTTTAAACATTGATGAAATCACGGTGACTACTTCAGATAAAAGAGGGGATAGAGTCGGTTAGACAGAGGGCCCCCCAAGGATGTGTTCACATCCTAACCCCTGGAATCTGTGCATGGGATTTTATTTGCAACAAGGGTCTTTGCAGATGTAACTGAATGAAAGATCTCGAGGTGTGATTCACTTGGGTTATCTGGGTGGGCTCGAAATGCACTAACGTGTGTATTTAGGAGACACTGGGAGAAAAAACCCCGAGAAGACAGAACACCCTCTGAAGATGGGGGCGGAGACGAAAACGATGCAGCCACAGCCCAGGGGCATCTGGGTGAAGAAGAAAGGCAATGTCCTTCCCTAGAACCTCCAGAGGGGTTGCAGCTCTGCCAGCATCTTGATTTTGGACTCTTGGCTTCTAGAACAACAAGAGCACAACTCTCTGTTGTTTTAAGCCTCAGCATTGGTAGTAATTTATTATTGCAGCCACACATAGGTTGACCAGATACCTCATTTAAAATGGGTCAGAAAACAATGACACTGTCACATTTCAAACAGTAGGAATGGTCAGCCTAGTTTTCCGGGGCAAAATTCAAGGTGTCAGTAGGCTGACTGTAAGCACTGTTTTAAATGGGACAGTACTGTTGTTTTCTGTCCCATTTAAAACAGGATGTCTGGTCAACCTTAGCCATAAGAAACTACCACAGCGGGGCAAAGCACTCAAATAAGACCTTTGATTCCCAACTCTGACCTTCGTCAGGTGTGGGCCTAGCATGCCACTTTCCTGGGCCTCAGTTTCCTTCGTGGAAAACAACTGTGACTGAGACCCTTCCCCTCCCTTACAATCTATGAATCAGGGATTTAGGAGCATTGCTTTCAATGTCCCCTCCAGTGGCCGGCGGGGTGACCTTATGAGAGAGTGGCCTTTACCTTGGCAGAAATGTTCAAACACAAATAATTAAAGTTCCTCTTTTTTAAAGTATGACTGATACATTATTTGCATTTTTAAAAAAGATTCCTTCTGTACAGTGGGCTTAAACCAGGGACAATTGGCCTTTAATTTCCAGGTGCAAATTTTGAGGGGAAATAATAGAAAATGCTAGAGATTGTGGGGGCGGGGTAGCAACTGTCCTATAATGATAAGTGTATTTTCATGGAATAGAAGTTTTCTTGACAGTACTATAATTTGGATAAGGCACAGCCTTATTCTTTCCCCTGCTATAAATATTGCCCAATGTTTCTTGTTTCTTTTTTATCAGACGGACTTGTCAGGCCTCGTTCCTCAGACACTGCAGTGCTTGTATGAAAGTAAAATTACTGGCAAGTGTACCGTTTCAGCAGGTGGTGTCCTGGCCGTGGAAAGTTCAGCGCTCTATTTTAAGAATCAGCATTTTGAGGTATGCAAGAAATATAGTGCGATTTGGGATGCTTGTTTATAACTATGGGCTGATTCCACAGAAAGAACACAGTAAGAATATATATATTTTACATCTCTTTTTAAAATAATCAACAGAGAAATGACCATTCAACTGCTGGTTATGGAATTGTAGTTCTCATGGTGAAATCTGGGGCATATTTTTTCATGATGAGACTCAGAAGGTTGTTGGGAACTTTCCTATGCATCTTCAACTATTGTTTCCAGCTAACTTTCTACCAAAATGTTCCCTTTGCTGGAAATCTAACGGAGAGGGCAGAAAATATGGGGAGTTTCTAGCTTCCTGCCCAGAGCCTGACACCTAGAAGCCTCTTCATGGATACAGAGTGAGCACATAGAAGCTCCCCTTGGCATATTATTTTGGTTATCATATAATATCAAAAGCCTTAGTAGATGGGTTCTATTTGTCCACTTCATGGATGACAACTTTGAGGTTTTGAACTGTGAAAGAACTTGCCCAAGGTCACGTTGCCAGAGAGAATTAGATAGGATTCAAACCCAGACTTTAATTCCAATAACTCTAACACCAAGTTATGCTGCCTCCTTCAGGGTAAGGCTACGTGGCTTTGGGTGTGTTCTACTGGTGTGCGATATTTTTTGTCTGGTTTCTTCCTTGGGGTAGACTTTCAAATGCCTTGTCATTTGGTTTTCAATGCTAATGTTGCCTGTGTTATTAATTTGAATATATTTTTGCTTTTGGCTTATTTCCTTTTGAACACTGCAAGGTTAGTCTTTGTTCCCATAGACGTAGCATGCATGTTTCCCTTCTCAGATTCAGGGCTGACCAGAGAATTCAGTGAGAATGAGCACTTTCTGTGAATACTGATTCTAAGGAGTGCCAGGAAGATCTCCCTACTCCTCAAATCCCCCTACTTGCTCCCTGACGTTTAAATCCCACCAACACAAACTCACTGTTTGGCTTCAAGTCATGTTCTCTGTCAAAATGCAAATGTTGCCTCTGCAAGAGATAAGGACCCCTGTAAACCAAGAATTCTGTCTTCCTGCCTGTCTTCCGTCTTCCCTCCATCTTTTCCTTTAATATTTGTTAGAGTCTAGCTGGGTTCTGGGTGCTGGAAGTTTAAAGATAAATAAATGGTCTCTGGCCCGAGGAAGGTCTTGATTCTGGAAGCAGATGAATAGAAAAGAAATGCAGTACAGCATTTTAGGGCTCTGATGGGGGCATTGGCCAGGTTGTAGGGAAACCTAAAAGGGAGTAGTAATACATTGCTCTACTTAGAAAGATGGGTGTAGATATCCTTCAAGCTTTGAATCCTTCACACTTTAGTATGAACAAAGTCTAAGTATGCTTTCCAAGCAGGTATATTTTGGTACTAGGAGAAGGTTTGAAGTGAGCGTGCATTCACTGAAATATAGAGGGTGTTGCATGGCCAGAAAGGCAGCCATGTGCCATATTTAAATAAATGGGCGTGGCTGCGTACCAATGAAACATCATAAAAACAAGTGGTGAGCTGAATTTGGGTCTTAGGTCATAGGACCCAATTTCTTGCGCCTGGTTTATAACGTTTAAAAGTCATATTAAAGTCCTAAGTTAACTCAGTTTAAATAAGTGTTTTGAGGTGGGGCTCCTAACTCCTGGGTGAAGCTCTTTTACTGACATTATATGAGTCAGCCTGGTAAGTGACTTTCTGAAGGGAGTAGCCCTTTGAACAAATGGCTGCTGTGGACAAAGTCTGCAGAAATGTGACAAAGAAGAGAGGAAGGGGCAAAGACAGATAAACAGAGGATCTTTGTACTATAAGATGATTAGCTCTTTATCAAAGATGCATTTTTAAGCTAACTTTTTTTATTAAAAAGAGTGTAGATTGAGAAGTCTGTGGCTGATGAAAAAATTACTTCTAGTAGAAATATATGAATGTTTAACACATTAATTCATAGATTATGGTTACTCCATCTTTCATATATTCATTCAATGAACCTTGCTTTCTACATATCAAGTATTGTACTAAATCCTGGAAAAACAAGATTGAATAATTCAGTCTCATCACTAGATACCAAATGCCCAAATTGTTTCCCCTCTAATTCCCTGTTGTGATTTTCCATCACCTTTCCTACTATTTTGTTGCGTGTGATTGTGACCTATTGGATCCTAGAGCTTTTTAAGGCTTTAAGCCCTTTGACCAAGTTATTCCTTTGAAATTACTAGGACTATATCTGTCATGGCCTCACAAAGATTCTGCATGTCAAGAGAAACTACACGTGTCATCTTTTGCAAATGGCTTGGTCTGTCCCATCACGTAGCCTTTATGTCTGCTACCTCTTATCTTATAATCAAAACTGGACACAGATTTTACTTGCTCTGGACAGCACACCTCAATCAAAGACCTCCAGATACATACCTCCACTCCTGATGCCTTCTCTAATCAAGCACCACCTCAAAATCTCCACTCAGATGTTCCATAAGTTCTCAAATTCAACATGTCCAAACTTTAAGACCTACACCCTACCCACCCTTAGCCCCCTCCCTGGACCAACATTACCTAGATCAGCAAATGGCACCATTTCCCACCCACTGGTACAAGCCAGAAGTTTGGGAGACCATTCATGACAACGTCTGTCCCCACACCCATTAGTTACAAAGTCTAGGTGATGGTAGCTCCTAACTAGCTCTTGCACTGAGACACTTCTTTCTAACTCCACTGCCTTTTTCAGAGCCTAACCTACCAAATTCTCGTACCTGATCATTCTAATTGTTCTGCTGGCGTTCACTCTCATCTGAATCTCATGTCTACCCTCTATCCCTCTGGTTATATTGATCCATTCAGTGGTTTGACACTGACTATCCTCTGAGTAAGGAACGAAGTCCCTAAATAGCCTATCAGACTCTGCATGATCGACTCTAATGAGTATCGTCATCTTCCTCTCAGACGATTCTCTTTGTCACTTTCTCTGACACATTTGAGTTAGGTATCGTTTATTAGCTTTATTCTGGCTTGCACCTGCAGATGATTTGCATTCATAGCCCTACTCTTCACCAACCCTCATATCCACACTATTTGCCATGTAATATTTCATTGCTTTCCCACTCTTGGTGACACACAATTCCCTGCACCCCACTTCAGCCATGTGACTTGGTTTGGCCAATAGAATTAGGCAAGAGACACAGCCCTGGTTCCAAGGGGCTGTGTGTGTTTCTGCTTATCCATTTGGGCCTCTCCCTTCATCATAAGACAAAACGTGGAAAGCTGGAATGGCTTCAGAGGGTGTAGCCCCAGGGACTGAGGATCGAATACCAGCCCCACACCATGTGGACCCATATGCTAAACTGGGATGTGCTTCCCATGCAGGAGGCCCCCAATTCAGTTCTCACCCCCTCTCCTGGATTGGCTTCTGTCTCAAGGGGACATGCCTCCCATGTGGTAGTCCCCCAGCCACCCCAGTTCCGTCCTACATGACCCCCACCCACATGTCAAAAAATGATGAGGTACAACTATGGAGACTGCTCTGACCTTCCCCCCTCTTATCTCTGTCCCTGTCAAAAACAATAAAATAAATCTTAAAAAAAAAAGAAAGACAAAAACACACATACTTAGGGTAGACCTTTGGTCCCGTGCAAAGGATGAGGGATGTGTGGAGTGGAACCACCCAGCTGAATGCAGCCTACATCAACTCTCAGCAGAGACATCAATTTATAATAAATAGGAACAGGTTGTTATTTTAAACCATTGCTTGAGGTGGTTTGTTATTTAGCAATAGGGAACCGCTACACTATCATCATAAAGTGCTTTTTCAGTGGTTTTGTACATATCCTTTACCATTGTTCATGCATATAGATCTACTGGGATTAAAATCAGCAAAGAGTACATTGATGGACCTCATCTTTCCTGTTATGAGCCCAAACTCTTGCCTGATGATTGAGGTCCAGTAATAAAACAATGGCTAATTCCCCAGGGTTTTTTCTGTGACTACAAATGAAACGAGGACTCGCCTGCCAATCCCGCTAATTGGGTGGAAGCAGCTGGGCGGGGAGCTTTTCCTCGCAGCCAGAGAAGTTGGCAGGGATGGCCAATCCACTGTCACTACCTGAGGACCATGCTGAAAGTTCAGGGCTTGTTACGGAGACGACACAATGCACCTGCGTTCTGGAGCCAGGCAGCTGTTCTAAGAGACATCTCTCAGGTTGTCCTAGGTTTACAAAGTACATCCTTTCATCCTTGACCCCTGGACAGCTCTTGGAACAGCTGTTGAATGTTTCTGTCCTTCCCATTTTCTCTACCTGACAAAAGCTATTATGAAGTGGATGCTCGTTAAGCCACAGGGCCCGTTCCTGGACAACTCCAAACGAAAACCGTGACTGACTGCGTGTGGCTGTCCCCCTGTCCCCCAAAGCCACAGCCCATGGCTTCATTTGAAGGAGATGCTTGAAATTAAGATCCTTTCACTTACAAATGTGGAGAATGATTTGGGGACTTTCAAACAAGGGGCCCCGATTAAGAAGCCTTGAGGTTTGCTATGTCAGAACAGAAACATAGATGTAAAGCTACAGTTAACAGGTTTCATAGCATTGGAGAAAATAAACACACACACACTTGGATGGACGTAATTCTTCTCCCTGCAATAAATTTTAAAAAATACAGGTTTAGCTTTGCTTATCTCCACTCCACATTCCAAAGCAGCCTTCTTAAAAGGACAGGCAATTAATATTTCTAACTAAAATGTCTTATATTTGCGAGGGAGGGGAGAAAGGTTAGAAATTTGAACAATATGCTTTCTCTCCTGTGAAACCAGCCAGACTAGGTTGCCTTCAACTTGTGTGTATTTACAAGAGGGCCACCTTTACTATCCAATGCCCAACAAGCCATCTTTAGTCTGACCTTGTTGGGCCCTTTAAGAGCCTGTATGGCTACAGAAGATAAAAGTGAGCGAGACCTTTGTTCTTCTTCTTGAAAGTTGCACCCCTTTAACTTGAAAGCCCACAGGTCCTAAAGAGCGTGTGTCCCCTCAGCTGTGACTTCCTGTGCTGACTCCCACCCCAGGCACCCTGGGCTTTAGGTGTGAAGCGGACCCCCCAGGGCTAATTTTGCTTTTCAGTGCACTGAATGAATGAGAGGCAGGGGGCGTACAGCGCTGAGCTACCTGAGGCCTAGCGGTCAGTGCAGTGAGGCTGGGCAATGGTGGCCTCCTTTCCCTGGAAGGCAGGCTTGGGGGACAAGGTCTTCGGTCAGGGGGTACAGCACTGGAAGGCCATCCTCCTGGGTGGACCCTGCCTGGGGCTGGAATGAGCCAGCTGCCTTGAGGATCCTGGTGGGGTCTTGAGTCAATCTTGAGCGGAGGCCCATGGGTGATCAGCAGTGTGAAGAATCCTCCGGGCTCCCGGGTAGACTTGGAAAGGTAACATGGGAAGGCTGCAGGTGGGTTCCAGCTTCCCCCGGTGGGCGCTTCTGAGGTTTCTTGCTGAAGCATGGAACACAATGTCCCACGGCCACTGCCCCTCAATCTCCTCAAAGTGGGGTATGTGGACATTCAGCCTGGGGCTTGCCGGCTGAAGTGGAGAAGATTCCCCTGGTTGTCCCAGAGCTTCTTTAGCAGGCTCAGCTGGGGATCCCCAGGAGAGGCCCTGAGACTTTGGGGCTGTCCTCTGGGCTGCGTGGTGGCAACCCCGTGGCTGGGTGCCTCCAGGGGCCGCTCTCTGGTCCACACTGGGGCTGCTTAGGTTCTCCCCCCATGTGCCACTCCTCTTCTGGTACATCGTTGTCCTTTTCCAGACAATCGTTACAGGCCAGGTTTTGTATCTTTAATGAGAAAGAGCAGAGTGCAGGATCTGTAGCAAATGGGGGAGACCGAGGGGAGGAAAGAAGGCATCTGAGATTTCACGTGAAACTTCTAATTCGTCACAGAAGACGGGCAGAGAGAGCCTGATAACACGAACATCCTTTCCCCTTAGAAGATAATTAACATAAGTGAGTCTTGCCTTCTCATCTACACAGTCTATATGTCGAAATTTGTTTACTTTTTATTTGATACCCCTTCCAGGTTCAAACAACAACAACAACAACAAAAGAATTTTAGTGACCTAAGGGAGCCGTATAGCTCATCAGCATTTGATTATTTCATTTTAAGAAAATCAAAGACACACGACATTTTCCTGACTGTACGGATATACGTACTTTGCTGTATTTCAGGGATGGCAGGATGTAAGAACAAGGAATAGAAGGCCTTGTCCCTCCAGGTTTAAATTACAGAATGAGAAATGGCTACAAACATATAGATGTAAATGGAGGTTGTCCAATCTGCAGCCTGCATGCGGCTCAAGATGGCTTCAATGTGGCCCAATACACATTAATAAACCTTCTTGGGGAAAGCCGGGACGGCTCAGTGGGTTGAGCGCTCGCTTTGAGGCCATGAGGACCGAGGATCGAATCCCGGCTCCGGCCCAGGCAGGACCTACATGCTGAACTGGGGAGTTCCCACAGTTCGGTTCTCTAACTGTCTCTGTCTCTGTCTCTCTCTCTATCTGTCAAAAAGTAAAATAGAAATGACTATGCACTGAAGACAAAAAGATAATTTCTCTCTATAAATGTGAAAAGATAAAAAAAAAAAACAAAAAAAAAACCCTGTATAAAAAAATAAATAAATAAAATAAACCTTCTTACAATATTATGAGATTTTTTACTATTTCTTTAGCTCATCAGCTATATCATTAGTGTTAGAGTATTTTATATGTGGTCCAAGGCAAGTCTTCTTTCAATGTGGCCCAGGGAAGCCAAAATATTGGATAACCCTGATGTGAAATATTATGTCTGGCAAAAGACATTGTAGATTTTATCTGTCACCATATTCTGAAAAACAAAAAACTACTGGAAAATTTTGATAGAAGAACCCAGATGTTACCCAGACACCCTACTACTCGGGGTTAGAGGCATTTTCCAAGACTCAATGGACCTCCCAGTTAAACTCTTCTCAGGCCCAAATAAAGCTGACTTGACCATTTGACAACCTGATTCATGGTGACATGGAAATTACTTACTGCTGTTCCTTTATTTTGTAGTTTCCCCCCAAAAGTACATCGTTACATGTGGGAAGGCATCATTCTTTACCCGTCCTGTCAACTATTACATAAGAGTCAACTTTGGATAATTTACAAACCTGGAATGTAACTGTGGGACAGATAACATCACCAGCTGCCCTCATCAAGGGCGATGTGGACGGTGGTTTCAGACTGCGCGTAGCTTGTTTATGGATAGAGCGTCAGTAGTTGATCCCATATTCTGAGATCTTCAAAAATGAAATTTGAGCAAGCCTATAATTCAACGTGAGACTCAGCAATCTGGAACCCTTCAAGAATGAACACACTTGGAGAGCCAAATTGTAAGGATTGCTGGTAATTTTCTTTTTTAGAGGTATAGACTTTTAATTGCACCAACAATACCTCTTGGTAGAACGTTTTCTACAGTGTGTTATTTACTTTCTCAACTTGACAGTAGAGATCACTGAATGCCAATAAATCTTTTCTTGACCACAGGGCCTGCTTATGTTGATTGTCAGTCATAGTGCTAACTGAAATACAGGTACAATGACTATTATTACTACATGTAATGTAGTTTGGGGAGGAATGCAATACTTGTTACAGGCTTTTGTAGCATAGATTACCCCACACTAAATGACCTCACACTGATATACTCTTTCATTTTTACTCATTACTTCTCATTCTATAATAGTTTATGTACTTGATTATAGTAGCCACTGCCCCTCTAATTTCTTTCTCCTGATCTGTTTCAGGCATAGAAGTCCCAAACCCCTGTGTTGAGAGGATTAATAGGCTCTTAGACTTACTTTTATCAGCAAGCTGGAGGAGCCCAATGTTATGACATTGTCATGACAATGCTCATAGATTTGGGGAACTACGTGTTCTCTTATATTTACTCCCTGGCTCTCATATGCTTTAAACTAAAGCCAAATGAAACTCACAGGTACTGAATTTCAGATTGGAGAGTTGTTTGAGGAACTACTTAGATACCAACTAAAGCAAGGGTGTCCAACCTTTTGGCTTTCCTGGGCCAAACTTTGGAAGAAGAACTGTCTTGGGCTACATATAAGATATACTAACACCAATGATAACTGATGAGCTAAAATGTCACACAAAAATGTCATAATGTTTTAAGAAAGTTTATGAATTTGTGTTGGGCTGCATTCAAAGCTGCTCTGGGCTGTCTGTGGACCATGGGACACAAATTGGACAAACTTGAACTGAAGTCAATGAAACTTTTACCTATGAAAGAAATGTGCAAGTCTTAACACTGGGTTTGTTTTAATATTTTGAGTTGAGGACTCAAGTGTGACAGAGCTGTGTATGCAGCACAGAAATGCACGAGGCTCCATTATTTGGGGGGCCAGGGGAGAGTGTAATACCGGTTAGAACACTGATGTTTTAGTGAAGGTGGCGTGGAACGGGTTTTGTTTTTAGATGGATAATTAATTTGTGGCTGCTGCTCTAATGGCTGACACAGTCTCCCTGGAGAAGAATTGAAAGGCCTATCATGACTATTAGTAAAAACAGACACATTAGGTCTCCTTTCCGGTTGTGAATGGGAGGGGCCCGTTCCTCATTCTCCTGACAAACAGCTGAGGACTGGACAGATGCTTTCAGACATGTTCACATCCAGGGAATTTTCTTGTTTTCTCCTGTGTTGCCCAGTCATAGTCTGCCACACACTTGCAGGAATTCAGTATGTATACACATGCACTTGCACAATCGGTCTCTCAGAATTCTTAGTCCTTAGGATCCCCTGGGTCCTTGTGCCTTCCTCCTCCTTCTTGGAAGAGTTAAGGCACTACTTTGGATTTCTTTTCCAGTCATACAGACACATGGGTGTGGTGGCCTGTGGCTGGTTATTATGTCTGATAGGACTTAAGGGGCATTAAGTAGTATTTCTTGGCCAGTGTCTCAAATATTGGAACCAAGGCAGCAGTAACTGCTAACACAACTCACCACAGAACTGGAGAGACTTTAAAATAACAGCAGGCTGGTCTATAGGGAGAAGGGCATCCCGGCTCTGGATGATTCTCTGGCTCTCCCCACCTCACCGCCAGCTAGCCTGTGACCTGAGACGAGCCACGGCACCTCCGTCAGCATCCAGGTAGCGTTTTTGAGAAGGCATCAGAGGACTTCCTTCACAGGTTCTTCGCAGTAGTTAAAGGAGCTAATGGCTAAGGGATACCCTCCCTAACTAGTTACCCTTATGGATATGATAGAGTCTAAAGTTACCAGAAGGATCCAGGCGAACGCTTACCTTTTCCGTCCTCTAAAAGACCATAGTAACTCAATAAACGATCCTCATAAAGAAAATCCACCGGTCTCTGACCCGTGGAGTTGTAAGAACCCAGCAAACACCACCCAGGACATTGACAAGCGATTTCAGGGTCTTGGAAACTGAACCGCACAGGTTAATGATTCGCCCATTCTTTTAGACATGGGGAGCCCAACCATACAGCACAGAGAGAAGCAGAGAGCAACCGCATTCGAACAAACAGAAAGTACAAGCGAAACCCAGAGAGTCACTAGAGGTCTCCTCTAATACCTATGGGGTGGTCTGCGTCTGAAGGTGACATTGTCCAGGTGGGTTGTGACAAGGGAATCAGCTGAACCACAAAGTCGGCTAGCTGCCAGATACGCGCTCAGAAGACCAGAGTCCACACTGGAAACAATGGACTCTTCTGGGCCCTGGGCAGCAAACTTGGTACAAGTTGAAATAAGGAACTGGCCTCTCCTGTCCTTAGAGACTTTTCTAGTTATTTGTTTACAAAAAAGGCTAACTGGAAGCCAGTTCAGAATCTAACACCACCTAAGAAAAGGTGATTTGTTCTCCTGAACAATCCAGTACAAAAGTGATGCAAATGTGGCTTTTTATTAATACTTCCCCTTCAGGTGTTCAGTACACACCACTGGTAGCTCCATGGGGAAGTTCTAGGTTTCTGTTTATCTTTTCAAAGGTTGTGAGAATCATTCCTTTTGACTTCACTTGGCTCACATCTTAAAAACTTTTTGTGCAGACCTGTTTAATCAGTAGGATGCTTTAATAAGCAGTGAAAAATAAAGGAAATGATCATTGATACTTGGGAACAAGTTTGAGAGCATTAGTTTCAAGTCATTAAAATTCAAATGCGGGGCATTTGTATTTACCAGCATTCTCATTTACGGAATACCACGAAGAACCTTTATTTGATATCTAAGTGGAGATATCAGATACATTCCCAAGAAGGCATGCCATATTAAAAAATATTTCAACAGACTCTTTATCAAAACAAATTCAAATCAAGGCTAATGAAGTCTAATGGACTGGAATTTTCATTGCTTAGAAACATTACAGACTTGTACGTGCAAGTTTCTATAGGTCAGTGGTTCTCAAAGTGGGGTCCCTGGACCAGCAGTGTCAGCATCACTTGGGAAGTTGTTTGAAAGGCAAATGATTGCCCCTCCCCACCCCCAGAATCTGAAACCCTGAGGATGGAGCCAGAAGTCTGTGTTGCAAAAAGCCCTGCAAGTGATTCTTCAGTGTGTTGAAAATTTGAGAACGGCTGCAGTCTTACGGGGGAAAATTAGAGGTCTAATTTATAGATCTCAGCCTTGGGATAAACTGGCTTTAGTCCCAAAGCCTTTAATATTTGCCTTATTAGACTATGATTTACTTAGAACATTGAAACATGATGACCTCCTTTCACTACTGTCACCAACATCATTGCCACCAAACCCAAAACACAACATCAAGGACATTTCTCTGTTTCACCAGCATGGAACAAGTGCAAAATCATCCAAACTCCTGCCAAAGCCATCTAGAAATGAGTTCTTTCACTTTAGGAAAAAAAACAAAATTGAGCGTTTGGCTGGTGAAATGAAGGTGGCGCTTTATCCCCCAGTCCCCTCGTGCACGCTCGGTTGTAAAACTGTCTATCCCGGGGGAGCAATGACAATGGGATATTTGATTCCCAACCCAAAATGATTCCAACCCCTGGTTGTAACTTAAGAAAATTAAGAGTCTACAGAAAGGTCACAAAAGATTATGAGGAGGAAAAAAAAAATAGTGCAACCTGTAAGAAGTGGAACAGGGAGACATTTGCATGGGGAAGGGACACCCTAGAGGAAAAGCAATTCCTAGGGTCTGCTTCTCCTTTAAGACCCTGGGGCAACCACTTTGAAACCCTAGGGCAGGGGTTCCCAACCTTTTTATACCCTAGGACACATTCTAAAATATCGGTAGGGCGGCGGGCACCAGCTATTTCTAAGGATATTTATTATTGAACAAGAATAAAAAATAATAAAAATAATTTTAAAATAATAAATTTATTGTACAAATTATATACACACAAAGAAATATATATACAAAACATAATACAAAGTAAATAAAGAACACACGTATAATAAAATCATTTAAAAAAACATAAAAGAAAACATAAAAAAAACCAATCTGTCAGTGTGATCTTTGACATTGCATTTCATTGGCCAGTGCCTCGTAATTAGGAGAGTATGACGACAACCCTGTTAGCAAACAATTATTAAGATGCTCATCGATAAGTCGAGATCTATATCGTGATTTTATTAAATTCATGTTTGAAAACAAAGATTTGCATAAATACGTTGACCTGAAAAACGATTTGATTTTATATGCCGCTTTTTTTAAAAATGCGAACCTTTCTTTGTCGACTATGTTCCATAAGTCCACTGATATTAAGAATTTTAGCAAAATATTGTTCTTAAGGTTCAAAATTTCTAACTCTAGTTCTTCTGCTTTCCCCTGAACAAGGTCTGCAATACATGCGGCTAGTTCTATTACATTTATTTGGCAAGTAAAAGTATTGATACAGAAGGAGACAATTGGCTCGATATTTGTAAACTGCAGAAATCTCTTTTCAAACTGTTTTTGAAGCACTTGCAGGGTCTCAATAAATAATGACACGTTTAATTCATTGTTACCTAGCATTTTCCTCATATATGGGAAGTGCACGAGAGACTTGATATGCAGATGTGATATCAACAGTCAATTTCGCTTTAAATGCGTTTATAGAGCTTATCATTTCAGCTATATTTTTGTCTTTCTCCTGCAACTCCAAATTGAAAGAATCTAATTTTTCCATGGTGTCAGCAAGAAAACCCAAATCCACCAGCCAGCAAGAGCCTGTTAGTTCATCATAATTTTCATTTTTATCATGTATAAATGTTTTTATTTCTTCAATTAAGTTCACAAATCTTGTAAGAACTTTACCTTTACTGAGCCAACGTACTTCAGTATGCAGGATGAGATCTTGTTCTTTATCTTCAGTATCTTCTAACAGGGCCTTGAAAAGTCGGTGTTGTAATGGAGCTGCTCGAATAGA
>PVKE010025123.1:0-23285 GCA_004027555.1 Craseonycteris thonglongyai
AAAAAAAAATCAGCTGTGTAAAAGGAAATAAAGAAAACAATAGCATCAAAAAGAATAAAACACTTAGGGATAAACTTAACCAAGCAGGTGAAATATTTGTACACTGAAAATTAAAACCCATCACTGAAAGAAATGAAAGAAGACAGAAATGGAAATCTCATGACATGGGTCTGAAGACTTAATGTTGAACAGTGTATACTGGCATAAAGTCAGGTGTATATATCAATGAAATAGAATAGAAAGCCCCGAAGTATACCCTCATGTATATGGTCAAATGATTTTTGACACGATTGCCAAGATCATTCAATGGAGGAAAAAACAGTCTCTTCAACAAATAATGCTAGGGACAAAAAAATAAATAAAAAACTATACACAATATGTATATATAAACAAAAAAACAGACAGAACAGAAAACAAAGAGTGCTGGGAAACTGGATACTGACATGCAAAATAATTACACTGGACCCTTATCTCATGCTATATACAACATTAACTCAAAGTGGATTAAATATCCAAGTGTATAATCTAAAACTATAAAGTTCTTAGAAGAAAACATAGGGGAAAAGCTTCATGACATTTTATTTGGCAATTATTTCTTGTATATGACACCAAAAGCATAAGCAACAAAAGAAATAATAGATGAACTAGACATCAAAATTACAAACTATGTATCAAAAGACATAATCAACAGAGTGAAAGACAACCCCCAAAATGGAAGAAAATATGTGTAAGTCATATAGCTGATAAAAGGCTATTTAAAATATATAAAGAATTCTTACAACTCAACAAAAAAGCAAACAACTTGATTATAAAGTGGGCAAAGGATTTGAATAAATATTTATCTTAAGAAGATATACAAATGACCAATAAGCACATGAAAAAATGCTCAATGTCACTAATCATTAGGGCAATGCGAATCAAAACCACAAGATAACACTTCACACCCATCAGAATGGTTACAATAAAAAAAAACAAAAACGACAAGCGTTGACAAGGATGTGGAGAAACTAGAATCCTTGTACACTGTTGAATAAATGTAAAATGGTACAACTACTATGAAAAAAATACGGCAGTTCCTCAAGAAATTAAAAATACAATTACATATGATCCATTAATTCAATTTCTGGGTATATAATCAAAAGAATTGAAAGCAAGGTCTCAAGGCGATATTTGTGCATCCACGTTCATAGCAGCATTATTCACAACAGCCAAAAGGTAGAAGCAACCAAAGTATTCATTGACAGATGAATGAATAAGTAAAATGTGGTATATACATACAATGGCATACTATTGCACCTTAAAAAAGAAGGAAATTCTGACATATGGTACTCATACAACATGGATGAACCTTGAGGACATTATGCTAAGGGAAATAAGCCAGCTACAAAAAGATAACGTGTACAATGTAATTGCACTTATATAAGGTACTTAGAGGAATCAAATTCACATCAAATCAGTCAGAAAGTGGAATAGTGGTTGCCAAGTGCTCATGAGAGAAGGAATAGGGACTTAATTGTTTAATGGGTGAAGAATTTCAGTTTTGCAAGATGAAGAGTTCTAGAGATGAACAGTGATGATCATTGCACAACAATATGAATGTACTAAATGCCATAGAATTTAAAAATGGTTAAGATAGTAAATATTCCGTTATAGATATTTCACCACAACTAAAAAACTAAAATAGAAAAACAATTTAAGGTATATGCTAAAAGGAGGAGAAAAACAAAACTAACATCTTAGTTCAATGATATAGATTTAGGGGATATTTTATTATGACAAATAATAAAAAATAATGCAAATTCCTTTCCTCTAAAAAGACTAATTAAATTCTAACTTACGTATTTTTAGTTGCTTATATATTTTTTCCATCCATTAGTTATTCTGAACTATATTTATAAACTTTAATATAATGAAAAATATCTACAAAATATTCACTCTTAAAAATAAAATTGGGGGAAGCCGGGATAGCTTAGTGGGTTAAGCGCTCACTTTGCAGCACCGGGGCCCCGGCCCGTGCAGAACCATATGCTGAACTGGGAGCTCCCCCAATTCAGTTCTCTGGTTCTCTCTTTCTCTCTCTCTCTCTCTCTCTCTCTCTCTGGTTCTCTCTCTCTTTCTTTCTCTCTCTCTCTCTCTCTCTCTCTCTCTCTCTGTCAAAAATAAATAAATAAATAAATAAATAAATAATAAAACATTTATATAAAAAAAATAAAATAAAATAAAATTTTTGGAGATACTTTATAAAATAAAAATTCTATTAACAGTTTTTAAATAAAAATTTTGATTAAATTTCAAAATTTCAAAATTATGAAAAATATTCACTTTTAAAAATAAAAAATGTGTATTTGTATATATATATACATGTGTGTGTATGTATGTGTGTGTGTGTGTTTGTATATACTCTCTGTTTTCAGAGTTCTCTGAATTCCCAAACATGATACATACATGTGTATTAATAGTAGTTAAAAATATCTGGTTTCAATATATTCTACATATTTCCATGAATCGTTTCCATGTTTTTACTTATGATTTGATGTTTGTATTAGTAAAAACATCATCTGTCAGTGGGATGTCTAGCATGAGAAATACAGTTAGCAAGGCTTCTACTATAAATGCAAATTTGAGAATTGATAAATATATCAATATAGATTATACAGGAATACTATCTCTAATGATTACACTAAGATTAAAGGTGTTAAACTCTCAAAAAAATATATATTTAGAAGACCTATATACCAGAACTTGATGTTATTTTCAGATCACAGATGTATTACAATAGTCACTCAGAAATCTAGGACTAGTTAACCTGTCCCAAATCTGTTAAAAGCCCAAAACACATGAATAATCTTCAACTTCCATACTCCAATAATGTTAATAAACTATCTTTCAAAAGAAATACAGAAATTAAAGTTAAAGTTAGGCTGCAATGTAGAAATCTCTTTTAGAAAATGTAGTGAAGCTTGGTAAGGGAGAAGATTTCTATGAGAACCAAGCAGTGATTTCTAGACTACAGACTGCCTGATAGAAAAAATTCTGATTTGAGCTGCCCTTCTAAAAGACGGTAAAAGTCTGAGGTGACCTTATTTTAGGAATTTCAAAAGGTGAAGATTTGTCTTCATCTTGAGACGAGTCAGCAGTATTTTCATCCTCAAAGTAATCTGCAGTATCTTCATTTTGAAATGGAATAAAGCTCCTAGTATTTTCACAAAACGAAGAAAATCCAACATGATGGAGAACAGGAGAAGTTACACTTTTAGAGGAATGCTGATGGGTCATAGCTGGAGAATGATTTGCACTGTGACTTTGAGAATCTGGATGAAAGGACTCTTTCCTTAATTGACTTCTTTCTTGAATATCAGCGTCAATTCCATTTTGTTGATAAGAGTAGGAAATAAGAGATGGAACAGAAAGAAAGGTTGATGTGCAGTGTGGGTAGGTACATCTATCAACAGAATTCTGGAAAGCTGAAGAATTAGCTTTTGTTTTAAAAGTCATGAAATGTTTAATATTATAGTCAGAACAAGAACTTATACATTTTTCAGCATCAGTAATACCTGACTTGTTAGAAACTATTTCAATTTCATTTGGATCAAGTATGTTCCCACTATAGGATTGCAGATCAAAAAAAGTAGAACTTTCATAACAGGAAATTATACTTAGTTTAGGGGAAGAAAAAAGTCTTTGGGGTCTAAAGCTGAAATGATCTGAGGAAGATTTTAAATCACTGAAGCTTATTTTTTCTTGAGAATCAAAGTTAGCTCTACTTTGTTGATGGTGGAGGGAAGTTCCACTTTTCTGAAATTTAGCTAACAAAGAATATCTTCCAGAGAAAGATGAGCAACTAGATGTACTTGATGGAGTAGATGAAATTTTACTTTCTCTATGTAAACTGACTCGATGCACGGAAGGATGACAACTTCTTTTAAGATCAAGAGATAAACTCCTATGAGGCTGAGTAATGGAAGAAGCTCTACAGCGGTGTGACAGATGGTCTGAAGTAACTTGATCTGCAGGGCAATTTGGTTGGAAGCTCTGGTCCTCTTTGTAGCAGCTAGAGTGAGAAAAGTGTCAAATGAGGGAAAAAATTAGAGAGAGGTAGAAACCTGCAAGCCTCTTGAAAAAAAATATCCACATTATCAATATAGAAACAACAGCAAATAAGAAAATGATGGCAGCAGAAGTGGATGGTCACATAGAGGTACTGAAAAGAATGTCTAAGTCTAAAAGATTGTCTCTAATTACCTATACAGTACCTGTCCAGTTTATTAAACCTTGGGAAGACAAGCTGAATGACTCAGAATCAGGCAGAAAGAAAGGCCAAGGGAAACATATGGGAGGACATCAGAACAAAAAGATCCCCAGAAGGAAAAGGTAGAACTTTCTGTTTTAAAAATAATAAGCCATAATATCTGTTTGAGACTATCAAACTACTTTATTTAAAGCAGTTAAGTAGAATTAATTTATACTCTGCTGACTAACACAGTTTAAAATTTTTATTATTGTTTTTGACAGAGAGAGAGAGAGAAAGAGATACAGAGACAGAGAGGAGGGGGAGGGCCCAGAACAGTCTCTATCATTGCACATCATTGATTTTTCCACATAGTTTCATTCCACAGGTGGGCGAGGGGCTGCACAAGGCAGGAACTGGGCCGGGGTCTCACCCCAGTGAGAACTGAATCAGGGCACACCCCAGTTCAGCATATGGGTCCAAACGGCCAGGGCCGGGATTCGATCCTCGGTCCCCGGGGCTGCAAAGTGAGCGCTTAACCCACTGAGCCATCCCAGCCTCCCCAGTTTAAAATATTAACCATGAATGAAGCAGAAACTCTCTGGAAAATTTCTTTTCAGATAAAGTTCCAGCTATTCCAGATACGATTATTCAGTTATTGTAGGAAACTAAAGGAAGCATTAAAGCTTGGCTTATGAATATATAAATGCTTTTTAACACATGAAACATATGAAGAAGAGTTTTTTCTTTTTCAAGGCTTACCTTAAGCATTTTCCCATATTGAATTTAATCCAAAATAAATCTCTCTTCCTTTCTAAGCCATCATCCTTAAGCCATATAAAAAATGCCCTGTGTAGGTGGAACAGGTCAGAAGACTGAATGTTTACATTGTATGTGGAATTAACACTGCAACAAAGAATGTGATGACAGCAGACTCTAGAATCTAATGACATCAGTTTAGAATAAAATTGTCCTGTGGCTCACCTTTCTGAAAAGCACCAATTCATGTGACTGGAATGTGTATTCTAACTTCACTATGTTCAAGGTGTCAGCCAACAAATCAAGAGATGAGAAAACAGCAGGATGAAGGCAACAACATCTATGATATCTGCACAATCCTTTATTTAGGACTGTCTCTCTCACTAGCTGTCCACCATACCCCTGACCTACTAGCTCATTCTTTTGTCACTTGAACATGCTTTACCCAAGGTTTTTACAGCTTCTAGTGATATGGAAAAGTAACTGTTACAAACTTTGGTCTGAAGACATATTGAGAAGGGCAAAAGCCTAAATAGCAAATGTTTTTGCCTCCCAAATGAGATCTACCTTGGCAGTAAAGCATGCCATCTGACTAGGTGGGTCACACACACAGACTATGAAGATCTGTTTGTAAGCCTTGAAATAACTTATATCTTATATTCAAGGCAAGATTAACAGTGTTATTAGAAAAAAATATTATCCTCTTCTTTTCCAAAACAACTTGCACGTACACATAACAGGTGTATGTGTGCAGCCACTTACAACATAAAGCACCCTCTCAAATTATATTTCTTTTTACTTCTTAATATCCTGAATGCCCTACTACCACCTCCTGTTTTTGTTCCCTTCTTAGCAACCTCCTCTGGAAAATCTTTGAGAAATTCCTCTCCTGAGACCTAAAGCTCTCTAATTCTCATATACAATTGCCCATTTGTAATTTGATTTTATCCTACATAAAAGCAAATAAATTAATCTGTTACTGTTTCACAGACACTGGAGACACACTATTCTTGTGAGAGAGAGAGAGACAGAACTTTATTTCTCACAGCAAATCAAGCAACATGATCATCACCAGGCTATTCGTGTTGGTCCTCCTTGACCCCAGGTCCCACAAGGGCAATGCAGGGGACTCAGAGACCCTTGCATTTGCACTGAGTGGTCTTACAAAGAAAGGAACACTGAACTTGGGGAAGCCACCACTTTTATAGCAAGCAGTAAGCAAGTCTGCTAAACCTGCTGTTCCTCCTTAAAAAAAAACATTGCCTCATTCCTCAAGGTTTCTTACCTTTATCCTGAGAAATGGTCAGGATAAAGGGTGGTCACTCAGACTTTACACCCTTCCCAAAAATTAACTCAAAATGGATCACAGACCTAAATATAAAATGCAAAACTATAAAACTCCTAGAAGATAACATTGGAGCAAATCTAGGTAAATTTGGATATGGCACTGACTTTTAGACGTAATGCCAAAGGCATGATTCATGAAAGAAATAACTGATAAGCTTCTATTCTGTGAAAGACAACATCAAGAGAATGAGAAAACACAGACTGGAAGAAAATATGTGCAAAATACACATCTGAAAAAGGATTACTATCCAAAATATACAAAGAATACTTAAAACTCAACAATAAGAAAATGAACAACCAATTTGAAAAGCCAAAGATCTTAACAGATACCTCACCAAAAAATACACAGATAGCAAATAAACATATGAAAAGATGCTTCACATCACCAGTCATCAGAGAGATGAAAAGTAAAACAACAATGAGTTACAACCATACACTTATTAGAATGGTCAAAATCCAGAACACTGACAACACAGAAACGCTGGTGAGGATGTGGAGTCCCAGGACCTCTCATTCATTGTTGGTGGGAAGCAAAAGGGTGCAGCCATTTGGAGGTGAAAATAGCCACATTGGAAGACAGTTTAGAGGTTTCTTAGAAAACTAAACATACTCTTACCATATAATCCAGTAATCATGTTCCTTGGTATTTACCCAAAAAAGATTAAAACTTATGTCCATTCAAAATCTGAACATGGATATTTATAGCAGCTGTCTTCATAACTGCCAAAACTTGGGAGCAACCAAAATGTCCTCCAGTAGGTGAATGATAAATAAACTGCATTACATCCAGACAATGGAATATTATTCATCACTAAAAAGAAATGAGCGGTTAAGTCATAAAAAGATAGAGGAAACGAAAAGACGTATTACGAAGTAAAAGAAGCTACATACTGCATGATTCCAACTATACGACACTGTGGAAAAGGAGAAGCAATGAGGACAAAGAAAAGATCAGTGGTTGCCAGGGGCTGGGGGAGAGAGTGGGATGAGGAGCCAGAGCACAGAGGGTTTTCAGGGTAGTGGAAATACTCTGATTCCACAGTGATGGATTCATGTCCTTATACATTTGTCCAAACCCACAGAATGTATTAGGTTCATGCACAAGTAATTGTGTGATGATGATGTACCAATGTAGGGTCATCAATTGTAACAAATGTACCACACTGGGGCCGGATGCTGATAAGTGGGGAGGTTATGTACCAGTAAGGGTAGGGATTATATGGGAAATCTCTGTACGTTCCCCTCAATTTTTCTGTGAACCTAAAACTGCTCTAAAAAAAAAAAAGTCTCAATTTTTAAAAACATCAAGGAAAAAAAAAATAGAGTACTCAGGGCCTTCCACTCTTGAGACACCTACCAAGCTGTGCAGAAGAGTGAGAAGCCCAAGAAGGACTGGTTCTCACTGCAGCGATCCGCTGCTTTTTCCTCTTATCTTGTGAGATGGTTGACTGTTGTTCTTAAGTCACACTAAGATCCATGAGTACCTTTTGCAAAAGTACATCATTTGCATATTGAAACTACAGATCATGCAATGCATATAAAATTTCTGTAAGAAACTTCTCTTTCCAAAATTGGGCCCACTTGTTTAACAGTCCCAATAAGGGCCTCTGAAAGAAGCACCTGCCCACCACTGAGCTAAACCAAAGTAAGTGATGAAGTGATGACTAGATCTCCATGCTGACAAATATTTATGCCCAAAGGAGTAATAATCAAAGTCAGATCATTCCACCTTCCCACCACTGACGTAAATCTATGATTATCAATGTTAAAAGGGGTGGGCTGTATGTGTATGTTCAGCGATAGGGAAGATGATTCAGATCTGCAAAGACATTTGAGAGGAAAAGAAATAATCACATACTAGTATGAATAATATATAGAAGTTGTTTAACATTTTTCTAATCCTAAAATTGCCCCCTTGCTGCTTATTTTTAAGAAAACCATAATTAGACTTAGTCACCCAAAAGCTAGTAAACATTTATGATGGCATGCATCTAAAATATGTTTCTCCTTCAATCCATTCCTGTCTCACCTCATTCTATCAATTCCATGATCCCAGGCACCTTTATTATGGCTTATGGTCACCTAAACCCCCTCCTTCTTTACCTTAGCCATTCTATTCCCACCATGCCCAAAATGTCATCACTATGTAGCTCAATATGCCCCGTGAACATCTTTACTTGTAACTGCAACCGCCACGAATTAAAACAATTTCATCATGATATTTCCACAGAAGTTTAGAAAACCTAGAACAAAGCTTCTCAAACTTGAGGGTACATCAGAGTCACTAGGGGAGTATGTTACAATGCAGATTCCAGGGCACCACTCTCAGAGCTTCTGAGGTCTGAGGTCTGGGGTGAGTCTGGTGAATGTGTGTTTCCATTAAGCCCCCAGACTGGATGGGATGTTGCTGCTTCTGGTCCACAGACCACACTCTGAGTAACTCTGTTCTAAAACATCCAGGTAATGAAGAAGCCCTCATAGCAAAGGTTAAAAGAGCCTTTCCAGGAACCTCGAGGAAGCTTCTCATTTCAGCTGGGATCGAGTAAGGACACCAAATAATATCAGGATGAAATGTCCCTTCTCTTAGTGTGTAGATGGTAAGTCCTTTTAGGAGCCTATTATACACCTGAGGAGAAGCAGAGGAGGGAAGAGGGGAGAATCCTGAATGGGAGGGACTGAGTCTTTAACACAAGAGGACTAGCTCTAAACTATGTAAAACCGACTGAGTTCATCTGGATTGACAAATTCAAGTTTTCCCACGTTATCCAAAACAGGGATAGTGAGCTACTTTGAATTCAGTTATATTACATCTTTAGCTGATCTCAGTGTAGTAAATGTAAATTATGCAATCTATTACATTAATTATAATTATTTGTACAAATGGCTTATCAGATATACCCAATTTTGCAAAATAACAATAGTGTTCATCATTAAATTAGCACTAGATTGTTGTGCTTTCATTCATTATAATATGAAACATATCCACCTAGGTTCATAGTTTGCTACTCTACATAGTTATCTGCATATGACTTGAAAGGTAAAAAAACGTATTGCTTGCAGATCACCAAACAATTTAATACAGGCCATCTCTCAAATTGCCATATCCACTGTCAGTTCCTTTTGAAAGAAAAGAAGGTTAAGTAATTCACTAAATAGCATTACAAAACAGTCTTGTAAAGATGAAACAGAACATGGTTCTGGGTTTGAACTGACCCAATAACAAACTGGAAGTAGTTTTAAAAACAATAGAAACAAAAAAAAGTATTTTAGGTCAGCACATACAGATGCACTCCAGCAACATTAGATGTGACAAATTCAAGGATGAAAACGTGGAGTCCCTGCCCTAGAGAATTTCAGGCTATATCATATTCACTTGTGCTTCTTTATTTACTTGCCTATTTTACTCCTCAGAAATACTAATCAGGCACAATTTCTTTATTGTTAAATCATCTGTTTTTCCCCTAAAAGAATATTACTCATTCTCTTAGTTTTAGAATTCAATAGATTACACCATGTGAGGATAAAACTGAATTACTTGTATTAACACATTCTCAAATCTTTTCAGATCTGCACTGTCCAAACCAGTGGCCACTAGTCCCATATGGCTCTTTAAATTTAAATTAATTACATAAACAAAAGTTAAAAATCTGTTCCTCGGTTGTACTAGCTATATTTCAAGTGGCTACCACTTTGGGCAACACAAACTTTAACCATTTCCATCATTACAGAAGGTTCTAGTGTGCTGTTCTTATATAAGGAGTCATGCAGTGAGTAGATATAAAATTAGGTTACAAATTTCGGCAAACAATTACTGTCTCCTTCAATATGCAAGTGAGCCACCTAGTACTATAATAGTAAGTTGTATTCTTTTTGTCAATGCGGTCTACACTAGCTAAACTTTATTGAATCCGGTTTTATTGTAATATAAGCCAAAATAATCCCCTTTTCTTATGTCTTGTTAGTAGCAAAATATATGCTGAGAATGCAGAATGAAAGTACCTAAATAATGGCAATAACACAATAAATAATCAATTCAACATGGGAAACATCTTAAAGAAACTTACCCTCCTTCACTTTCAGCTTCCTCTGAACTATTACTTGTTCCTGAACTTTGAACTGTGGCAAGCCTTCTTTTTCTAGCTCTGTGCTGAGGACTTATCCTATGGACGGTGCTCTTCCCTCCAAGTTCACCATGTATATATTCCTCCAGTTTTGGAATGGCTTCTTTAAGAACTCTGATTTCCGATTTGAGTTCTTCCATATTTGTCAGTAACTCATTTAACTTCTCCAATATCTGAAGTTGCCTTCCTTGAAAGGTCACTGGCATTGCTTGGTCATTACGCATTTCATCTTGCAAAGCCATCGAATCAAATGAATTACCCAGAGAAAGAAATTTAGGTAAATTCAATCCTGTCCTTGGTTTACAAACCTTGTGGTACCACAAAAGCAGCAAGCTGATTCCAGTAGTTCCCACCATGATGCCAAAGATCAGTTCTTTGCTTGTGGAATGAGGCATTTCTTAGGTTTTTGTTTCTAAAATTAAAAAGCATGAATGTAAATGAATGTTGTTTCTGTCTTTGCACAATAGAAAAAATAGAGTTTCTCTATTAACAAAAGCCAAGTTTATATCATCACACACACACACAAATACGTAACAAATCATATCTAAAATATATTAACTTTATAATGTTTGTGGCCAAGTGGAAATATATACTTTAAGGATATTAATGTAAAGTATCAACTTTAATTCAAAATTTGTATTTTACATGACTGATCTGAAATTTATTCTTTACCGTATCTAAAGGGTATGATAAACAGAGGTAAAAGCATCATTATAAATATTTTTTAAAACTAAGAATTCAAATTATGCTTAACTGTGTCAGAACCTTTTATTTGTATAAAATTAAATACTGTGCTGATTTCTGGGTCTTATCTAATCTTAGCTCTTAGTTCACATTTGTGCTTAATTAGGAATGATAAACATTTTAAAAACCAGGGCTTTGAGATACAAAATATATTAGAGAGGTTTGGCAAGTTTGTAACTCACAACATCTGTTTCTTTCTTTCTTTCTTTTTTAACATGGAAAGCAGAAATGCTAGCATTTAAGTATATACAGGGGGAAGCTGGGATGGCTCAGTGGGTTAAGCACTCACTTTGAAGCCCTGGGGACCGTGGATTGAATCCTGGCCCCGGCCCATGTGGACCCATATGCTGAATTGGGGAGTGCCCCCAGTTCAGTTCTCTCTCTCTCTCTCTCTCTCTCTCTCTCTCTCTCTCTCTCTCTCTGTCAAAAACAATAAATAAATTAAAAAAAAAATCTCTTAAGTATATACAGGCATCATCTCCTTTCTTCCTTTGACCCAGAATTCTTCTGTTCTTTACATTTTTGTTTCAGTCTGAGGTCTTAATATTTTCCTTTTCTTTCAAACTTCCACTTTTTATAAAAATCATATCTTTGACTCCTTTCTCCTTCTGAACTTTTGCTTTGGCATTCAAGACTGAAGCTTTGGCCCACCTAATTTCATATAAACTCAGCGATTTTGACTAAATGCACCATAATCTTTCTTTAGTATATCCCATCTCCTCTCATTTTATTGCTTATCTCTGTTCTTAAAGTCAGAAAACCATTAAAGGAAAACAGTAATGTAAAGCCCCTTTCCTTCTGAGACTTTAAAATGACAATAAGTACATTAGAACTATGGTCAACTTTTGTAATCAGAGCAATATATAGTAAGGCTTTTTTTTTTTTTTATAGACTTTGAAGTTCCCAAAGTTGTTTTTCCATCAATTTCCCCTATTTTGCAAAAGGATAAACACCTGTATTAAATTTTGTTAGCAATTTGGGAGAAATGTTACAAGTAATGGTAAACTGTTCATTACAGAAAATTAAATTTGTAAAATTTTTGGTTTTTCCTGACACTTTCTCAAGGAGATTATTACAGCCCTGCCACCTTCAATCCCTGAGAAAAAGGAAACAAACAAGGTAAATCCTCTAATCTCCCCAGGTTTACAACTTCAGGCAACTCCTAAACTATGGCACAGGGAGAGAAAAACCAAACAGAGCTTGGTAGTGTCACTGATTTGAACAGAGATCAGTGTTCAGAGAAACTGAAGCACCTAGAATTTGTGTGGCATAGTAATGAAGATGAGTGAGGTAATGCAGAGAGCTCTTTGGATACTCTGTTTCATTACAGGTCTGACTGTAAAAGAGAAGGACTTTAAAATAAGATTTTAAAATAAGAACCTTTCAGAAAAAGCCTCAGGGGCTGGTAAATATTATATCTAAGAGAATGAAGAGTGCCTTCTGGAGCCAAAGGTTCCAGTAGAAGGCCCATGTGCTTAATCTGGCTGGCCTGACCTCAGGGTACAGTTTGCCTGGAGTTAGGTTTTTTTGTTTGTTTGTTTTGTGTGTGTGTAAGTAAAGTGTTTTCATCTACTTGGTAAAACTGTGACCTGTAAGTCTAGCGGTCTATCCACTCCCATCCCATCCAGAAAACTTGCCAGAAGTAGACTCAGATCAATTTATAACTTCAGTTGAAGTTGTAGGTAATTATTATTAGCTGTTCAATTTTATTTCCACAAAAATATATATCACAAAACTACATTATTTTGAAAGAACACTGCAAAAAAGCAACAGATATTAAAGTCATTATATACTCATGACTTACATTTGCATCATATTTAATAACTACACATCAAGCTTGATCATCTTGGTTCTTTTCTGGCAGTAAAAAGATTCATGCAGGGTGTTCATATGCTGATCTAGATAGAAGTCTATTAAAAGAAACACTGCTATTCTGATTTCTTTCTTGGCTCATTCTGCTAGGCCTCTTTTCAACTTTACATTAAAAACATAGCCTAGTTTGAATTTTTTTCACTTATGTAAATAAATAAAAGTCAAAATCTACCTATGAAGATCTTATCCCTGAGATAGTACCAGGTTTAAACAGGTGGGAAGAAGTATCAAATTTCGATGTTTTCATTAGGAATTAATTATACCAATCCAAAATCATCTGTTTGAGGCAAGTCCTACCATGATTTCTATTATGCAGATAAGTAAACTGAGGCACACAGCTGTTAAGTTATTTATCTAGGGGGGTCATCGAACTGAGAAGTGAGAATTGTCACCCGTGATAACTACTGGAGTCACTGCTGCATGGTAAATATTCAGGAAGCATCAACAAGGGCATGAAGGAGAATGCTGACTGGGCAGAGATGTTTAGAGTTGAAATATGACTTCAGAACTATGAAAGTCAACTAGAGGAAAAACTGGAATCAATGGAGCAGGTGCTGGTTTTAAATAACTACAATTAGAGACTAAAAGCTCAAGCTATGTTGTGTATCAGCACCTTCTAAGCAAATGCTATGGGAAAAGCTACTAATTAAAAATAGTGTAGAAAACCAGTAAGTTAGAACATTTGCTTGCCTTCAGTATAATTTCAAAGGTTATACTGCATCATTTATATAACTTTTATATATTTATCAAATTAGTAAATACTTGAACTGCAGTATAAAAACACCGTAATTAAAAAATTGACTAATCAGATGCTAAGTACTGTTCCTATTACAGGTTTCAATTTGTAAGATGCTAGTGATAATAATGGGAAATGAGACATTATTTTAATATAAATTATTGGCATCCAAAATTAATGTGTAATACATAAAGGTTATTCAGAGTATCAAGAAGTCTACTGAAATAAGTAGTCAAAATGTTGACTAAAAAAAATTCTACATTAAAATTTCTTTGTAGAATAGAAACTGTCATGAAAAATTACCTTCAGAGAACATTTTCATGTTCTAGTTTAAATTAACTTTCACATTAAAATTATGCTTTACCAAGTTAATTATAATGCTTTCAGCAATATGTAGTATATATAGTCACTTAATTTATAAGCAGGTTATTAGGAGGAAATACATATAATATACAACTGCTGAACTCACGGGATGTATGAAAAACTTTGCAAGAGGAGTAGAACATTGAGTTACAGAAAAACCTGAGGTTTAAGTTTCCCAAAGGAATGGCTCTAAGACCTTGAATTAGTGATCAGGTTCCCCACAGCGACCTGGATAACCAGATACTTCTAAGTGAATGCTAATGCTCCTATTTCATCGGGTTTAATTTTTCCTATACTTCCTTTTTAAGACTCTCTGATTTGGCTTATTTGCAAATGATTGTCGTACTGAAGATCTGGCCTTCGTTTTGGATAAAATAGGTAGAGAATCCAAGTCTGTTTTGAGCAAAAAAACAAAACACAACACAAAAACGTTTGCCGAGGCTGAAAGGTAAGATCCAGGGAGCCAAAGTGAAAGGCGAGCAAGTGTCTCTGGCAGAAACTCATGGAGGTTTGCAGGGACCTGCTGGACCCAGGCAGCACACTGCCCCACGACCCACGCTCCCCACGATGGGCGGGGCTGTAGCTTTTGAGGTGCCAACTCCGCGAGGGCTGTGCCCCGAGAAGCCGCTTGCCAGCCCACGCTGCCTCTGGCAAAACGAACATCGGCGCCCATGGCCCGGAGGGTGCGGCGAACGCACGACGTCCACGCGACCCGGAAGTGCAGCGGCTGCCCCCGGACGTGCTCCCCTCACCCTGCACGCCCCTCGCCGCGTCCGGGCCCGGCCAGCCGAGCCGCCCGCTACCCTGCGCACGCACCTGTGCTCGCCGCTCGGGCCTGTCTGCCGTCGGGGGCTGGGGACCAGGGACCGGGAGCTTGACGGCGGGGCGGATGGGAGGGAAGCGGCGAGCGGACAGAAGTCCCGCAATTCGCGGGTCCCGAGGTCCCGCGCCGGGGCCGCCGAGTCCTAACCCAGATCGCGGTGGGCGGAGCCCGCCGCCCCGCGTGGTGTGTGAACTCACCTGGGGCGGACGCCCCGCGCACCTTTGACAAAAGACAACTGCGCTCCGCCAGGCGCCTGGGCCCGCGGCGGACATAGTTGCCGGTCGGCGCCCTCCCTAGATGGCCGCCCCCGCCCCCGCGCCCCGGCTCTGGGCCAACGGCGTCCGGGCCCGCCCGAGTCCTGGCGCGGGTTTCCACCAAGCAGCGCGTTCCCTCCCATCACTGCCTCTCCCCGAACCCACCCTCACGCGGTTCTTCCCTGCACCCCAGCCCACTTCTCCCTTAGTATTAACCTTTTGTGCCCTTTCTGGGCACAACCTTGAACCTTCCTCTGCACGACTATGTCAAACGCAGAGCCAATTAGTAATCGTGTCCACAGCTACATTTTCCTAACTTCACTTTAACTCGATGTTCCCTTGTAATGGGCACCACCCCCAACCTTTTCGTCCCCGCACCGTTCTAAGTTATCTTTAGATGAAAACCACCATCTTCTCAGATGCTTAACATCTGATATTTTACCCAGCTTCACTTCTTGTGGTTTGTATATTGAAAATTCTGCCAAATAAAACTGCATACTCACTCCCTTCTGTATTGCCCTCACTTTGAACTTTGGGCTTTCAGAGAACTTGATTATTAAATTCCCAACCAACGTACTGAGTGAAATAAAAATGGGTGAACATTGTCAAAAAAAAAAAAAAAAAGCTCAAAACCTTGGCTAATTTTACAATTCATACAATACTCTGTACTGATGGAGATTCAATAGGATGGTTTTTAAGCTTTAAGCAAGCTGCATTCAAGAGTAAGTTAAGCTTAGCAATAATCATTTTATTAAGACTAAGTTATATTTTGGGACATGTCATGTTTTAGCCTCTTAAGATTTGAGATGACTGAAGCAACACTTTCTAAGAACCACTTTTACTCCCATTTTATTATGGTGTGCAGATATTACAATATAATGTGAATGAATAATTGCTCTGCTTAGCCAAAATACATATAACATAAACCTGTTAGGCAAGGTTTAACAAGATTAGGTGACAAGAAACTTCACTAACCCTTCAATAATACTGAAAAGAAGCTTGAAGTACCTTGAGATGTATGCTTTCCCAGAAGGAGCCCACTGAGTTGTTCACTGCTGCATGCCCAGGACACAGCACAGTTGAGCTCTTCAATAAAAGTACCGGATGTGGGCTGAGAACAGGCCTTACCAACTCACCTCTAAGAGGAAGATGGCATCTGGTACAGACTCCTTCAAGTTCAGGAAATAGGTTTAAATAGCTGGACTCTTCTTCCTGTATTCCTATATAACACCTGTTCTCTGCTGCTCTCTGATAACTGATTCTGTTCTTTGATCAGTCAAAATTATCTGAGAGGCAGGAACTCACATAGCAGTAACAATTGATCTTCAGGTAAAGTTAAAACTAAATAGCAAAGAGAGGAGCTATCTTTGCTAGGTACTGTTCTAGGGATGACATAAAAAAGAAGCAACGACAACTCCTACCCTTAATAGAAGTGTATAGTCTTAAAAGAACTTCTGAAGAAAAAGAGAAATAAACACTAAGAATCTCAAGTTTCTGTCTGTCATGGACTGAATGTTTATGTTCCCCCCCAAATTCATGTTTAAGTCCTAATCCCCAATGTGATGGTATTTGGAGGTGGGGCCTTAAGGAAATAAATAGGTCATGAGGTTAGAGTCCATTTGATTGAGATCACTGTAATTCCCTTATAAGAAGGGTACAAGTCCAGAGTTCTCTTTCTGCCCTGTGAGGATTTAGTAAGCCAGCTGTCTGCAACCCAGAAGAAGATCCTCATCAGAACACAACCATAATGACACTACGATCTCAGATTTTCAGCATCTAGAATTGTGAGAAATAAATGCTTGTTATTTCAGCCACCCACGTGTATGGTGATTTGTCATAGCAACCCAAACTAAGACACTAATTCATCACAAGTAGCACAGCACTTAGTATCATCTGGTACCAGTGACATCTAGGCCCTTCACAATTGTCCCCACCTACTTTTTCAGCTTTTCCCTTTCTATTCCATCGGGCACCGTCCTATACCTCAGCTTTTGCCAAACTACCTTATCATTTTCCCCTAAGCCACCCATTTTCTAGTTTCTGTGTCTTTTTCAGGCTGCTCTCTGTGCTTGGAATACCCTGTTCTTTGCCACCTGTCAAAAACCAATTCATCCAGTCTAGCCTGCTTCCCCTGAGAAGTTGCTTCACACATTCTCCTCCTCCCCAAAGGCAGTATCTTCCATGGCCCGTCAAAACTTTTCTATGGGGAAGCCAGGATGGCTCAGCAGGTTAAGTGCTCGCCTTGCAGTCCCAGGGACCGAATCCTGGCCTATATGCTGAATTGGGTGTGCTTCTCATGTGGGAGGCCCCTGGCCCAGTTCCCGCCCTTTGCAGCCCCCAGTCCACCTGCGTGGAATGAAACCATGTTGAAAACTGATGACATACAACTATGGAGACTGCTCTGGGCCCTCCCCTTTTTCTCTGTCTCTCTCTGTCTCTCTGTGTGTCAAAAACAATAAATCTTAAAAAAAAAATCTGTTGAAGGATGAGTTTAAACAAATATACAACTCCTCCCTGCTGTCCAACACATCTTCTGACAGATGCCCTATGTTATTATTACTTGGTCAGTGAACGTGAACCTGCTTTGTCAGTGGCCACGAGACAGTGAACATCATCAAGGCAAGGGTGTATTTATCTTTGTAGCCCCAGTGCCTGGCTACAAAGTATACATTCTCTATACTAGATAAAGATTTGAGAATATTTCTCTGGAAAGGATATGTACTCTCAAGAGAACAGCATCCAGAAATTTGTAGTCCTTTATATAAGAGTAATATGAGAAAAGTGTGTCAAGGGTTTGTGTTTCTTGTTTGTTTATTTTACTTTTTGGGCTTCATCTGAGTGGTTTTATTTTCAAAAGCATTTGAATGACAAAGTTAGTTTTAGCTCTATTCACAATTACCAAAATATGCTGTAGTTAGCTATTCTTAGTTCTGTGTGGAATTATTCCCAAATCCTTTTATCCCTGTCAAGTAGTCAAGAGACCATTAAAGGAAATCTAACTGTTTAGTTGGAAGGCAATCAAGAGTCTTGCCTCCATTTCCTTGAGAAGATATACTCTTGTTTTTGTTCTAGAAATTTGGATTTTCCTTGATAGCTTAGGAATTGGTGACAGTCTGATATTAACATTTGCATTACATTACACTTTTGCTCTTCAAATTTTCTAATTTACAACCTGGATTTCTTCATTTATAAACTGAGGGTTGGCCTGTAAATGCAGGGTCCAACAGAAGTAACGCCCCTTTTTTAAGTTTACTAGCTTTAAAAAAGGGGCATTACTTCTGCCCAGCCCTGTATAATTAATTAGTAACACTATGTCATCTCAAACTCCTACCTCAAAACAGCAAAGTGTACCTTTTCTTTCAGATGAGATTAAGGAACTATTTTATTGCTAAATAACTGAAGAAATTTTTCTAAGTGTAAGAACACATTAACCATTCAGAGAGCAAGAGAAAGCAAGGAAAGATTCAATCCTGCCTATACAAAGAGCGGGGGTGGAGAATGAGCCAGCCAGGCATGACTGAAACCCTAAATTCTCCTGTGAACTGGATGAGGCGCGAACAACAGCCACAGCAGAAACCATGACTTTTTATATTTGGTTCATGCTTCATTATATTTTTTAAATTTTCAATTACACTTATATTCAATATTATATTAGTTTCAAGTGTACAGCATAGTGATCAGACATATAAAATGTGAAATGGTCCCCTCATAATTCTAGTACCCACCTGGCACTATACATAGTTCTTACAATATTATTGACTGTATTTCCTATGCTGATCTTTATGTCCTTGTAACTATTTTGTAACTGCCAATTGGTGTTTCTTGAAATTCTTTTCCTTTTTCACCCAGCTCCCCAATGACCCCTCCTGCTTTCTTCTATATACAAATTATCTTATTCCATCTTCCCAACAATCCACTGAGTTAAAAAGAATAAAAGTTGCAGGTTAGGAACCCAAGGCTTAGAGAGGTGAAGAAACTTGTCGCAGGCCACACAGTCAGTTTTAGAGGCAAATCAAACCTAGGCTTCCCTCTTAACCATGCACTTCTCACATGATACTGTTGTGTCTGCATCTCCCACTTCAGTTATTTGGGGTTCAGCTTTCACTGCTCCTCTAATGGGAAGAACTGAACCCCTAGACCGGATCCTTTAACTCATGGAGGGCTTTCCTGTAGGGGTTTACCATTATCTCTCAGCTACTGAGTACAGAATTATTGTGGGTCTATCATATTTAAGTTAGGCTAAGAATACATTTGGGGGGGGGGATAATAATAATACTGTGTCTAATATAAAGTTTTTTGTTTTGTTTTTAATTTTCCATAGGACAGAAGAAAACTACCCCCCCCCATTTCTGAAAAATAACTATGACTAAATTGGGCCTTCCAAGGCAAAAAATGCTTTCTTTGAAAAAAGCATGAGTATACGTATATTAAATATTTCCATAAGACTAAGTGATTGGTGCAATAAATCATTAATCACTTAAATACTAGAAAATAGTTGACCCAATATGCCTGTAAACAGTGTTTTAGAAAGACATCCATAGAAGTAGAGCTAGCAACAATATTTACATAATGCTACTTAGCAAATCAATGTTGACTCAATTTATTAATAACGTAACTACCTCATTAAAATATAGAATTCTTATTAGAAACTTTCTGTCTTGTTGAAAAATTTAAGTATTTTTGTTCAATGAAGAAAAAAACTATTTTCAGAAAGGCATATATATACCTTGCCTAATTCATACTAACCTTTCTCAGTGATTATCAGCAGTTTTTCCGTGACACTTCAAGACAGGGATAAAGTTTCTTCAGAAATTGCAGGAGCTTTTGTAAGTCACATTCTTACACTGAGTTTCTGAAGTCAGCCTGTTCAAAGTGCAGCCTTGGATACACTCTACATTGTAAGTAGAATTTGGAAGCAAGAGGTTCAGAGCAAAGAGTAACTTTGCCCCTCCCTTCTGCATTCTTTCTTCATCTTGATAGAAAATGTTCAGGGACATCCTTGACCATATATATGTCAACTTCACAAGGCAAGGTCAGTTTCAGTGTTTGTGGCAAATTAAAAATAAACTTGAGTGTTTGGTGGTTAGACAAGATGTTTTTATAATACATGGATGCACAAATTAGTTAAAATAACTGAGTAGGTTTAATTGTATATAAGTTGGACAAAAGATTTTATTTTGGACTTGGGTGGTAAGTTAATTCTGTGCAAGGTTCTTCAGGGAAAATTTGGGTTTAGCTATTTTCCACATCCACTGTCCTCAGACTGTACAAAGAAGTTATTCTTCCTTTAGGAGGATCTTTCTTTCAAGAAATTATTCAGTAGATAGAGACAGCCTCCTTCCTGGTACGTAAATCAATCTGTAGAGACAATCTACTCTCTTGCTACAATAGAGATGCATTGATTAATCAACCATTGTTAACACTTTTTTCCTTTTTATAAAAATTAAGACACATACTTGGACTCTTATTCAGGGCAGCAAATGTTTAAAAAGATAAAAAAATTGAAATTGACCACTGTAATGATTAAAAAAAAAAAAGTCTCAGAAATCACGTGACCAAACTGTTCGTATTATGATCCAAAATAATTGTAGTTTGATGGTTTAGAACTGGGAACATATCTTATCCTGAAAGTCATGTTATAAATTGTGGTATGTTTCCTAAGTAACCTCATCAAATCCTTCCTTATCCATATGATAACATACAGTATGGCTGTCAGATGAATTTTAACTCAGAACTGCTGATGTCAGGAAATCATCTATCTCAGGGGTGTCCAACCTTTTGGCTTTCCCAGACCACACTGGAATAAGAAAAATTGTCTTGTGCCACCCATGAAATACACTAATATTAATGATAGCTAATGAGCTAAAAAATAAAAATTGCAAAAAAATCTCATAATGTTTGAAGGAAGTTTACGAGTTTTGTTGGGTCACATTTGAAGCCATCTTGGGCTACATGTGGACTGCAGGCTACAGGTCGAACTTACCTATCTGTTGCTATGGCCTTGGCTGCTTCCACTTAAAAAAATAAAAAAAAGTGGACTTGTTCCTGTCAGCTGCAGCAACTAATAACTATCCAATGAAAAGAAGGACCCCATCCTTCAGCTATGGAGCCTGCTTACCAGCTTAATGCAAGCAAGTTCCCACCACCAGCCACGGCCTCTGTCAGGTTTCTAACAAGAAAAGAACTATTGATTCAGCCACAAGGCTCTTTGACTTTCTCACAATTCTTCCAATGCTCCTTGAAAAAAAAAAAAAAAGAAGACAATTCTGACAGTAATGACATTTACTCTGTCTCTTCATAATGAAAAACCTCTCATTTCTCAAACAGAAGGGTGCTGAGAGGGATTTTTCTTCTGGACATAATGACTGGCCAGTCACTCATGGTACAGAAAGCACAACTCAAGGGGTGTCTGTATTTAATATTTAAATAAATGAAAGACTGTTAACCAACTACTTGAATCATTTAGATATATGCATACAGAAATGCAATAATACTTTATTTACAGAGTGCCAATAGCTTCCAAGATTTTCATATTTAATTTTGAGACGCCAACTTTCTGACATAAAGACACTGCTATCATTTTCCATTGCTAAATGTCTGCGATTATGGATATAGGACCATAATTAAGTATCATTATTGTCCCATGTACTTAAGATGTGGAATCTGTAAAGGTCTTTGATCAAAATAATATATTGCTGCCGTGGCTATGATTTAGGCTTCAGGCATCAAACATTTAAATGAAACTAAAAATTTCAGTTGGTTCAGATACTTTAAAATACTTTGGTACCACCAATTATTCTTCCTACAGCCCTGCTCTCCTCTTGTGTTACTATCCTTTCTCACACTCTTTGCTACCAAAAACTTTTAAAGTTTTCACTTGTGAGCTTCACTTCCTGACTTCCCTGCCTTTATTAGTCCACTGCAGAAACCACTAAAATTGTACTAAAACTGCTCTCACTAAGGAGGACAAAGATCTCCTGATTTCCCCAAACAATGGCTTTTGATCTCTCCAGAGCAGTTTCTCAACCTCAGTACTAGTGACTTTTTGGACTAGAGAATTATTTGTTCTAGTGAGAATTCTCAGTCGTAAGATGTTGAGCAGCACCCTGACCTCTACCCACTAGTTGATGGTAGATCTGTAAGTTAACATGTAACTATAGAATCCTGGCCCTTAGTTAATAAGAAATAGCACAGTTGAACATAAGTACATTTTCCTAGAGAATTAAATAATGCTTGGGTAGGCTTGTTAAGCAACGTTGAAAGGATATGCTATAAATTCTTAATTTTTACATTTTAAATGGTTGTTCTTAAAAACATGGGCCATGCCTTATTCATTGTCAACTCTCAGTACTTGATCTTAAGTAATATATATATAGAGAGAGAATGAATGAGTAGATTCATGGATAAATGAAAATCATATATGGAAAGTAGCTTACAAGGGAGAAAGATCCATGGGTCATGGAACATGGAACTGTAGCGAAGCTGAGAAAGGAGAAATAAAATTTCCAAAATTAAATGGAAACCTCTGACTTCATGTTGGAAACCTAAATTTTGCCTACAGCCAGCCCTGTTTATCAAACTACTTTTCTTATCAGAATTTTCCTATCCAGTGTTTGGAGTTCTTTCTAAATATATGTGTATTCTAAAATGTTTTCTGTGTCACTGCTTTCTACCTTGCAAAGCCCACAAAATCTTTTAGGTAGCATTTGTAATTCAGGTTGCAAACTGAAAGACTGGGATAATTCCCTACATATAAATCAACTGGGTTGCTTGAAAGAAACCAAATGAAATGCTATTTCTAGAAACTGGATACCTCGTAGGGATTCCCCTTGCAATTTCTCCTGCAAAAAGAGAAAGACATAGAGGAGAGAGAAGAGAGAGGAAAGAGGAAAGAGAGAGAGGGGGAGAGGGAGAGGGAGAGGGAGAGGAAGAAAAGAAAAGTGAACATGTAAACACAACAATACAAACTTCAGAATTAAACAAATGGTAAAAATGACTGAGGAAAAAACACTAATATAGCATCAGGGAACTGAAGACA